>JAAMXV010000467.1:0-74823 GCA_019693495.1 Axilococcus clingmanii
GTCGGTGGCAAACAACGGGTCCTCAGTGGACGTGCCACCAGCTGCCGCAAACGGATCAGCTTCACCACCAGTTGTGGTTCCACCAAAGAGATCATCAAAGTTTCCGCCATCAGTTTGGAGCAGCTTACGACCGCTGAATGGATCGCTGAATGGATCTCCGCCTGCATACGCAAATGGGTCCTCATACGAGAAGGCTGATGATCCTCCTTCCAATGGCAACACTCCAAATCCGAAGGTTCCATTTGGCATTGAGGGTGCCAAGAAGACCTTTGTTGACCTCTCCTCAATGAATGCGCTTGACCTCCATGCTACAGGATAATTCTCAGGCAAAGTTCCCAACCTTTGAGTGTTATAAAATGAAACAGCATATGTTAATGTGCTGGAATAGTCATATGAAGTGGGGTAAAGCACCCAAATCAGTACAATCCCGGTAATAGCACATGCAGTACTCAACAGCATCGTGATTTTGCAGACTACATTGAAGAAGCGCCTTCCATTATAGGCAGCATATTGCAGTAACAAGTACTGAGGTATCAAATTGTATGCAAGCCAGATTAGACTAATTGCCAATGGGGTGTCGTACACACCGCCCTTGAAGAAGTGCACCAGGCCCAGGATCAGACTGACCAGCATGGCGATAGTCCACAGCATACTCATCCAGATATCCCTGATTGGGAGATCTTTCATCCTCTGCAAACCCTTAGCTGTCACCTTGAAAACAATTGTACCCTCTATCCATCGACCCAGAGTTGATCTGTACATGGCTTTGAAGAAGGCCCACCACAGGATGTTATTGGCCACACTGGCGAACCACATCGATTTCAAATGCGAGGGGGAGCGAGTGTAATAATTTATCCCTAGCGTGGCTACGTAAAAGACGGTGATGGAGAGGGCAGCCCAAAAGTTAATGACGATAGGGAAAGCACCTATCCACACAGTCAGCATAGGCACCAACATAAGCAAAGGGGTGGCCAAGAAGGCAGAGAAGTAGGACAGAATGACTGAGCCATACATCCACCTCATCAGCGGGCCGAGACCCTTTCCGCCTGGGTTGAAGACTGGATTGTGTTTGGAGCAAAACACTTGGAAGTGACCCTTGGACCAACGAGATCTTTGTTGGAAACAATTACGGACTTCCTCAGGGGCTTCACCAATGGCCAGGTACTCACTGACGTATCTGCACTGCCAGCCTCGCTTCTTCAACTCGATACCCAATGCAAAATCTTCGGTCAACGTCCATTCAGGGAACCATCCAGCAGAGTGGAAAGCTTTGCTCCTCAGCAAAAAGTTGGTACCAGTGCAGGAAATCAAGCCAAGTGCGTCATATCCCGGTTGGGTGTAATCCCAAAAGTGGACGTTGCTATGGTTGAAAATATCACCGTTGGCATTCAAGTTGTAGAATGTTTGGGGAGAGAGAACCATCGCCACATCTTGACCTCCATCCAAAAGAGGCACAGTCTTTTGAAAGAAGTCTCCATTGGGCACTTGATCAGCATCAAACACACAGACAACCTCATTCAGTGGAATGTCAGAGCCCTCTGGGTAAATTAACTTCATTGCATTGTTGATGTTGGCTGATTTACCGTTCATTTCTCCTTTTGCCCGCTTACGACCGCTGATGTAGACCGCATTGCTCATCTGTAAGCTACGGATGAATTGCTTTTTCTCATTGTCCCTACCATCATCACACAGGTAGACAGTGCGGCGACAATTGGAAGGGAGGGCGGCAAACAGAGAGGCCATGACCGTCTTGCTGATGACATCCAAAGGTTCCTTATAACAAGGAATGATCACTCGAATGTGGTATCTAATGACTGTAGCAACAATGCCCTTCTCATCTGGTGCTGGAGCTTTATTGTTAACAACTCTTGCACACAAACATAAGCCGTAAGGAAGCATGGCGATGCCACCTAAAATCTCAACCAACAAGACAATGATTCCGTACACCAGAAGAGGTCCCAGTCCGAGAGTCTTTGTAGCCCTGATGAAAATATACATGATGAAAGCAATGCAGTAGAAGACAAAGATGGACAATCCAATCTTGTTGATTCGGATCTCCTTCTTATGTTTCTGGGGAATTGCACTGCAGTCTAGAGCCTTCATGTTCCTAGCCTCCACCTCACTCATCCCGCCCTCATTTGGAGAGATCTCTTCTCCAATGTCCGACAATTTTAGGGAATAAGCTGCCAATTTATCGACGGTTGGGAGATATCTGTCATCTGCCCAATCATAATAAAATGGACGTACTTCATCCCCCTTGTACTCCTGCTGAGGCATGTACTGTGCCTTTAACAAAGCGGTCTGAGCACTCATTTGAGAAATGGCAGCACTAGAGGCAAGGCTCCTGTCATCCGCAGAATACTCACTTGCATTATCTCCATTCAAAAGTGCGGCCCCTTCAGAAGGATATTCCTGAGCATCCTTCATGTCTTTGTTGGTTGTCGTTGCCACATGTCGAAGAATATCGACCAAGGTGCTCGTCAACCGTCGGACGTGGTGGGTGGGAACCACTTCTTCTGGTGGGGCACTCTTCTGTGCCTCCAAATCCACTATGGTAGCTACAGAGTCATGACGGGATGTCAGTGCAGTTGTCTGACGCCGTGGCACTGGCTCGCTGTCTGCCAGACTAGAAGCACGAGTGGTGCTAGATGACATCTGCTCGATAATGTCCATGAGTTGCCCAGTCATTTTGCGCAGATGCGTTTGGAACTCAGGCGCATTGCCAGTGCTATTATTGCGCTTGTGGCTTTCACCAGCAAAGGCTGTCGGTGATTCAGAAAGACGCCTGACTGGGTGGGATGGGACAGTTGGTGTGGCCACCACCACTGGAGATTCATGTGATGCACCAGCAACTGAGGCTGGAGGGGTAACATCAACATTTTCCACCACTGTTTTCTCCTTTTGAGGAGTCACAGGAGCAGCTTCAACGTCTTTGACATCTTCACTAGGAGGATCTTGACCTTCTGGCTCAGAAGCATCTTTCTGGGCTGAGCGGAATGGCCCGCGAGAAAATTTTCTCATCAGCATGGCAGGAAGAAATATACAACCTCACAGCTCTGCTGCCACCCTAGCTATAGATAATGAAAATCTTGTTGCTCTACGGAGGGCCTACATATGTATGAGAAGGGTCGTTATCAGTTGAGCAGCCAAAGATTTGATTCCTGACATGCAGCGACACTGAAACCTAGGCACTTGCTCGCCGGGTCAGTGCTTGTATCAAGCTCCCGCGTGCAATGAGCAGGTATGGCGATATGAGGCATAGTATCGCGATTTGAATTTGCTTCAAGTCTTAACCCGAAGTCTTACCTATGTTCCAAGGTCGCTATGGGATTTTCTATATGCTTGAGGCCTTGTGGGTTGGGTTTTGGTATGTCCGGGAGCAAGGCGCTTAAGCAGGAAGAAAAGAAATACAATTATAGGTAGTAGATGGATAAATCCATGCACTCTCGTTCCAACGTTTTTAAGCCTTTTCTCTTGGCGAATTTAAGGCGTGTTTCTAGAGCCGGCCCGAGTGGTTTCCAAGGAAGAGGGGTACGAGGCCTAGAGAGGGCAGTGCCAATGGTATTTATCAATGATTCTATTTAACTTGTATATTTAAGCTGTTTGAGGTATCAAGCAAGAGCGATGGCGATATTAGGTGCATGCCAACAACGTCCAATGGTTTTTGGCCCTTCCAATATAGAGCGTTCCAACTAGGTTCGGGAGCAGCATGTGACAGCACGGATTTCAAACTGTCGATCGTCCGAGGATAAGCTTATCCGAATATCCCCATGAGACTTCTTGTAAAAAGCTTGATTTTATGCATATTATTCTCACGATGAATAAAAAGGACCCATCTTTTTTACAAAAGCAATATACGAAGCTGCCATATTCCGACACTTTCGGGTTGGCACCTCAGCCGTGTTGAAGTGATCCATTAGGTAACTTGGTGATTGTGTACTGCCTCAAAACCTTGTTTGGCCAATAATGCTGCACCATAAGCTGCCTCTCCGTACTTTAGTGCTTCAACAGGAACACCAAGTGCATTAGCTCGCATGATGCTCCACGCTTCATTTCTTGAACCACCTCCAGCCGTACATACGCGCCTCAGGGGACTCGCTCCCATCTCAGCCAAGAGAGCATACCCTCTAGCTTCTACATCCGTAATCGATTCTAAGAGTCCTTGGAAGAACATTACATCATCATCAGGCCTAGGCGTCAGCTTGGGTTGCAATGCCACATCATTTATGGGAAAACGCTCACCTGGCTTGAGAAGAGGTACATACTCTAAGGATGTCCTTTGTTCTGGCTTCACCTTCTTAGTCAGTTCCAACATCTCCTCATCAGTGAAGAACGTTCTCAGTACGGCTCCGCCAGTGTTTGAAGCCCCGCCTACAAGCCATGCATCTCCTAATCTATGAGAATAGACTCCGTATCTAGCGTTGTCCACCCTCGTCTCACTGAGAAGTTTGATTGCTATAGTGGAACCGAGGCTCGTTACCGCTTCTCCTGGGTCTCTGACCCCTGCTGCAAGAAATGCAGCAATGCTATCAGTAGTGCCTGCACACACCATACAAGTGGGAGGTAATCCAGTCTTTCTAGCAGCAGCTGTTGTTACTGGAGCTACTGGGGAACCAGGAGCATAGACATCCAAAGGAAGTAAACCAGCAAAGGGCAGCTTCACCAACCAGTCTGGGTACTCTTCAGCACCAGGGTCGTATCCTAGCTTTAAGGCGTTGTTATAGTCGGTAACCCTCCGTTTTGAATGCAGTAAAGATGCCAGGTAATCAGCTTGATGGAGAACAATGGGAGCATATTCTTCCTGGGCACTCTGAATGGTACCATTCTCATACCAGGTCAGCACCTTACAAAGAGTGGATGTGGGCGCTGTGGCAGTATGATCTTTAGGGGCTATTTGGATAGCTTTAGCTACTATATCTGCCGTTTGTGTTTCATTGTAAAGTTTTGGAGGGGCAAGAGGCCTGCCAGTCTCCTCATCGATCAACAGGGTCGTTGATGAGGTGCCGTCAAATGCCAGAGCAGCTGTTCTCTCCTTCAATTGAGATGGTATTTGCTCTAGCAACAAAAATAGAGCAGCAGACCAAGTTTCGCACAGCTCTGAAGGGTCACCGTTGTCATAACTTACCTGGGCTTCGGCTACTGGCTCTGAACCTGTTGTGGCAGGTACGTGGTTGTCCGGATAAACGATGAAGGCTACGACGAGTGAATAGATTCAATGATGTACCTTCTATGCATACTAATCTTGCTCCAGAAGTACCAAAATCAATGCCTATGTAAGTATGATCGCATTTTCCGACTCTACATCTTACACTGATCCTCAAAAACCTCCTATCTAAGCTACAAGGCGTCTTTCTTAGTGACCCCGGACACCTTAAATTGAACATTATTCTATATATTTAATCGAAATATTTCGTTAAGAGCTATCTCGAGCCCTCCCAGTCTTCTTCGTCTTCGGTGAGAGGGTGCGATGAAATGCGCGCTGACTTCTCCTCTGATCCTTTCTCATCTGACATTGTATGCATACCTTTCACCTCGTTCTCAGAAACTGATGGAACCTCCTCTGAGATATAACTTGCATGATACTTCGTTTTGGAGATGGGTGTTGCTTGGCTACTTGAGGAAGTTGCCATACTTTTGGCAGGCGATGCCAAGATTGCTGCATGGGCCAAGGTGGGTGAGACGTTTGAGCTGGGTGGAACTAAACTCTCCAAGGGTTTGTTGACAGTATCCATGGCAATGACTTCCAAGCGCTTTCTTGCCCTTGGATTATTCAAGCAGAGTGATAACGTTTGACGAGCCAAACGCTGAGCCCTCATGCTACGCTGTGACACTGCCAATAAAGGCAAAGCATCCAATGCTCCCCTAATGAGCGCCAAAGACATAGCTTCAGGCGATGCACATACATGCCAAAGAATTCTAGTAATGTGTCTTTGAACCTCACCATTCACATAATTCTGCGATCCCAATGCAGCTACACCCTCCTCTTGAGCTATGACGAGTGCAAAATTTGACTGCGCACCAATGATGGCCAAGCATGCTGCTGCCAATCTCTGCAGGTCCAGGATCTTGCTGGTAGCCAGCATAGCCAGAAGATGATGTATTAGATCTGCACCTATCTCTTGACAGATGGAATCTACACTGAGTGCTATGGCTAGGCCCTCCAAAGAGGCAACCTGCACATCCTCTCCTCCCTGCTTCTTAATGAGACAGCGTAACAAAACCTCCAACACTTTCTTGTCGAGTATGACTTCTTTGTACTCTTCTTCATAAGCAGCCAGTGACCTCAATGCAAGCAAACTTAATGACTGCAGACCATCCTTTCCTTGAATTTTGGACTGTAGTTGAGCCACTACGCCTGACTGGAGCCACACTTGGGGAGCCCCAATCGCTCCTGCGACTCGACAAGCAGCTGCCACCAGTTGATCATCCGCAGACATCGCCTCTGCAACGACAGTGACTAGGACAGGATTAACAGGCGGCCTTGTCAGATGACTGTCAGGAGCAAAAAGATCAGCCAATGCTGTCAAACCCCTTACTTTGACACTCGAATCCTCCTTAAATACAACAATATTTTGGGTGAGAGCATCGATCAACTCATAGTTCTTCACCATGTGTTGTCGATTATAATGACATACAGCAAGAGCAGATACTGTCCTTGCCAAGATCAATACACCATCCCTGCCCAATGCTAATGGCAATGCGCACAGCTCCAGTACACCTGCACAAGCACATGTGCGCAAGCTGATTTCATCCGGTTCCTTGGTAGCTGCCAATTTCTCCAGCCATTCCAAATTCTCCAACTTCTGTTCATATCGTTTGCCTGTCGCAATTTTAGCTATTGCCCTCGCTACCGGTGTCGACGCCTTCAGTGCTATGTGCTTAGGGGGGCTTGGGCTGTATGTGTGTGCTTGCACTGCAGATTGGGGAGGGGGTGCGCCGCACACTAGGCAAGATAAGATGGCATTCCTTTGTTTTCTTCTTGGGTGCTTCTTCTTGAATAGCTGATTTGGCGTTCGTCCAAATTCCATAATTTGCACTTGCAATGCATCCTTTAGAAGAGGCTCGCTTTCATTTTCAAGCTCGGCAAATGCAATCTCATCATAGGTCAGATAGTGAAAGACATTGTCTGCTTCTACTGCAGGTTCACCCCTGCTTTTTACTCCAAAGATGAGATCTATCCACTTGTGAAGCCGATTACTGACATGATGATTCTCCAGGGCAGCAGCCATTTTTCTTACAAAGTCTGCAGCACCCTCTGCCCAGGGAGGCAACTGAACATCTCCTACTGCCTCTCCAGAGGATCGCACCCCTAGATTCAATCCAGCCGAGTTACGCAGGAACAAGCCAGTCTTTTCACTGTAAAATTCTGGAATAAGTTCCTTCACATCGCTTGTACTCTGCATCACCGACCTCCAGGTCTCCTCTATGGACAAAAAGAGCCTGTCTGGAGAATCAAATCTCCCATTTTGTAAGCGCAACATCAACTGTGGATGACTCCTCAACAAATAGAACACCACATAGCCAGGAGAGGAATAATGGCAGCCATACAAAAATGGTAATGGGGCACCATCTATCCCTTGGGAGAAGCGAGCCAATTCTGCATACCTCTCTTTATACATCTTCAGTCTTGCTGGATTGAGGGCCCCTATGGGCTTTGAGAGATCCCTATACACTGCAGCATCCTCTAAATCCAAATGCAATGATGTATAATCCTGGAGCACCCAAGGAAATACAGGGTACTGAGCTAAATCTTGGAATGATCTTCCGGCCGCGATGTTAAGATGAAGTATATAGTCAAAGTTTGAAACTCTTCCTGCCACCCAATCTGATGTCCATTGTTCTTGGCTCTTTATTGTATCCAAGACAACTGCTGGCTGAGATTTCAATGCACCTTCCAGTCTATTCCTCTCTGCTTTGGATCTACATGTAAGAAAGAAAGAATCTCTGTAGTCACGTTGGCTAAAGAATAACTCCAAGCCAATGTCTTCTACTCCATGTCTCCTTACCGCTATTTGACTTATGGATGTCAAGAAGAGTGCTTGTATGTGAGCGCCTGCCACTGCTACCCCAAAAGGTTGAAAAAGCAGCCTCCGACACGTGAGTGCCAGCCGACCCGGTTGTGAACACAATGGAGTTATGGAACATGCTGCAAGCTCGAGAACAATTTCTTCATCGTCATCCAACCAACCGGGGCAAAACATTTCAGCTTCCTCATGTTCATCTATGATGGCCCTTACTACAGCAGCTTGTTCTGCCCTTTCTGCCTTATTGTGAGGTTCTAGTTGAGCTAGATGTCTCAAAATGATCAATCGAGGGTATATGTCTTCGACTCTGGTATACGATAAAACAAAGTGAAAAGGAAACATTCCTCTGATATGCTCATAAGGGACATCCCTATCTCCCTTTCTAAGCTCTACATACTCATCGACCGAGAAGAACAGTTCATTGACGGTATCGCATGGTGAGATGTCAACCATATTCCGAAAATGTATTCTCAATATTGGACGGCGATAATCTTTTGGAACAAAGAGAACATTCAGAGTGCATATCTTGAGTTCTCCTTGGATCTTGAAGCCCTCTTCGCAATAGTAGCAACAAGTGACATCCTGCAATGGATAGTCACCGTCCTCCAACTGGAGCAGGGAAAATCGCCAGCTTGGCGCGCTATCAATGATGCTGGGAGTAGGGCTATGGCTGGTCTTGAAAGACTTAAAACCGTTGCCATTTACTGTCGACATTAGGTGAATCAATTTATTACTTCATCTCCTTACACATTGTTAGCTTGTAATCACACAGTGATCTGACTGATAATATCGAAGGCTTTTGAAAAACACTCCTTCTCTTAATTCGCAGTCTTATAGAGAACTCTGAAATTGCATTGTTCATGAAATTATCAGCTAAAAATTCGTCAACTTCTCAAAATACAGAGGCAGTGGGAAGAGCATTGTTATGGTGTGTGGAACGATGAAGATTCGCTATAATGACATAGCAGACAGATGGGGCTACTCACTCCAAAAGCCATACATTAATAGAAAAAAGAGCTGTGATTAAGAAGGCTTATCGGTTTGATGATCTGTGAAGAGCTGAGATGATGAGTGTCCCCACTGCAGCATACTGCAAATTTCTTCAGAGGCGGTGTGCAGCCTTCTCCTGATATAGCGCTCTTCAACAAAGCATGGTAAATGTATATTCATATGATGAAGCAAGAAGAGACAGAACTAGATAATCTATTCTGATTTGATTTAAAATGACGTTTTATTAACTTGTCTTTGTATGCTGCTGAGGTACCGAGTGATCAATCTTTTCGACATGGACGAGGCGCTGTCTCAACTCAGTGCAAATCTTACAGCTCTGATTGAAAAGCGGGAGCTTAGAGATCGTAACACCGTGCAACTAAAGCGGCCAAGTGAGTCAGCTGAGAAATAGATCAGTGGTTTGTTTCACCTACCGACCTTCTCTTTCATTGTAGGTGAAGATGATCTGAAAAAATTCGATTCTAGCATGAAGCGCAACAGTACTGTTATCAGGAAACTCAAATCGGTAACAGAGGATAATTGTGTCTCTATCCTTGATGACATATCAAAGACGAACCAGGCTAAATATATTGATGAAGCTGCACTAGCTATATCTGAGGCAGCCTTGAAGTTAAAAGACATTCCAGCAGCAGTCAAGGTTGCCTCTGCTCTGCATCAAAGATATGCGGGATTTGCTCCTGTATTAGTCAATGGTATCATGAATCAATTAAATCAGGATCTCCCTGGTGTAGATGACAAAGCAGGCGTGAATAGATTTAGAGTATTGCTCCGCTTTGAAATGGAATTACTCCTAGTAGGCATTGCTCCAAGCCATGTTGCTCTCCTGAATGCAGTCAAAAGATTGGGGACAGGTACCAATAGTAAAGAGAGACCTAAAGCTCTCGGTTCGATCACTTTAGTGATATCATTCATCAAAGCGGGAAGGGATGAATTGCTGGGTCTTCAACCGTCATTCTTAGAAACAAACAATGATGAGGTATACAGAGCCAAGGTAGCTGAATATCAGGCCGAATTAGATCATAGAAATGAATGGTTTCAGACAGGTGTCAGAGAACTCTTCTTGAGCGTATGTACACAAATATTGGATTCTTTGTGTCAAACATTGAAGAGTCTCTATGAAACTCTCACAGAGCGGGAGAATCGAAATGAACGCCTCCTCACGCGCTGGGGTGACCTACCTGAGAGTGCTTCCATTGCCTATGAAGATACAAGAGCCTATTTCGATGCTCTTCAGAGGAATGTAATGGCTTTGGCCGAGGTTTTGGATAAGGAGCCACCAATGCTTGCCTCTGAAGAGGAGAAAAAACCCTGTTTCATTGAAAATGACACTCTGCTTGTTGGTTCCACCGAAGCCCATCAAATTTTTGAAGATGAGGAATCCAGAGAGTTTTATGAAGATTTGTTAGACCTGAGAGCCGTAGTTCCAGCTGTATTGCTGGGTGGAAAATCTGCGGAGCTATCCATGAACAAGGCTGTGTCAGAGCGAGATGAAGACAAAGAGAGTGAAGCCTTGACAGAGGAGCTCGCAGAGGAGGAACTGGAAAAAGAAGGAAAGGAGGTGGAGGAAGAAGAGGAGGAGGAAGGGGTAGGTGAGGAGGGTGAGACAGGAAAGTTAAGGAAGGGTCAAGTGCATGGCATATTGGCACGGTTACCTGGAATGGTGACTAAGGAGCTCTGTGATGAAATTGCAGTTGAATTCTGCTATGTTCAATCGAAAAATGCTAAGAAAAAGTTGATGAATGCTCTTTGTGACGTCCCTCTAGGAGCTCTGAGTCTCATACCACCCTATGCTCGCCTGATAGCCACCCTTCATTCAGGTTTCCCAGACATAACCGAGGGAGTAGTCCTGCATCTAGAGAAACAGTTCCGAATGTTGCAACGAATAAAAGACGCCACAGGCAGAACTCGAGAACGTAGGGTTCGAAACATGTGGTTCATTGCAGAGCTGTGCAAGTTCAACATGTTTCCCCATGGTATGGCATTTTCTTTCTTGAAGGGGCTCTTGGACAATTTCAGCGGATATAATGTGGATTCAGCGTGCGCACTTGTGGAGTCAGCAGGGCGATTCTTTATCAGAAAGCCAGAGACGAAGGCACGGATGAGCAACATGATTGAAATAATGGTTAAATTGAAAGCTGCTCGAAACTTTGATGTTCGCCAAAGCAGCTTAGTAGATGCTGCATATCATGCTGTCCAAGTGAGTGGCACAGGCATTGCAGTTAAAAGGAAGAGTCGACCACCGTTGCATGAGTGGATCCGATACCAGATATATGTTCAGCTCTTGAGCGAACAACCATTGGCAATCTCAAAGGAGTTGAGATGCCTCCCCTGGCAGCAAGACGATGAACGATATCTTATTAAGACCATCGTAAGGTCATCTTGGAAAGGGAAAGCTTCACAACTTGTGCGTCTAGCTATTTTAGCTCATGAGTTGTCAAAGTACCACCCATCTTTTGCTGTGGGTTTGATCGATTCTGTGATGGAGGAAATTGCAATTGGCCTGGAGAAAATCGACTCAGGTTTGTACCAGAGGAGACTGGCGGTCGTAAAGCTTTTGGGGGAGTTCTACAACCAGGGTCTCTTGCCTGCACCAGTCATCTTTGGCACTCTCTTCTTGTTTATCACAGCAGGTCATGAAGAGGGGGAGTCCAAAAACGTTCGACCTGACCCTCCCAACAGCTCATTCCGAATTCGTTTGATATGCACATTGTTAGGAACATGTGCGCCTCTCAGGCGTCAAAATTCACCACACCGGCACACATTAGAAGTGTTTATGCTGCATTTTGAGAGATACATGAAATGCAAACCTGCATTGCCTTTAGACATTGGCTATGATGTAGAGGATTTGTTTGAACGCCTCAACATCACTCCACGGGGCTTTGAGACGGTTGATCAAGCGACTGCCGCCATAGAAGCATTAGAACATGCACTCCAACCAGGGCCGGCAAGGAGTGGACTCGACACCATATCAGAAAGCCAGGAAGAAGAGCATGAGGATGACGTGACTGACAGTAATTCATCCTCAGAGAGTGCAACGCCTGATTCTAGGACAGATTCTTCTTTCTCTGACGAAGAAGAGCTTGATATTTCCCAGCTGGTAAAGAACCAAGAAGAGGAACTCGATCTGGATTTCGAAAAGGAATTAGCAGCTTTCTTGCCACCAAATGAACATCCCTCGTCGTCAACCCCTTCAAATAGCATCACCATGCATGTTCCTGCTGCCATGGGGTCTGCTACCTTCAAGGTGATGTTGAAGAGAGCTGGTGGAGGGAGGGATGACAAGACGAAGGAGCTCACCATTCCTTTGACCGCTGGCATGGCGGCACATATGAGAGAAAAAGAAAGTAGGGAGGCTGCAGAAAAGGCAGAGGTGAAGAGACTTGTATTGCAGGCAAATACGTTAGCTCTGCAAGAAGAGCTGGAAGGTGATCGTAACGCTGTTTTGGCGTTTAACACTCGAGGAGGAAGGGGTCAGAACTCTCAGAGAGGAAGGGGCAGCGGCGCTAAGAGATGGAAGAGGGAAGCAGGGATGAGCTCATCATAGAGTCGGTAGATGTAGAAAATTAGAGAAGCAAAAACCAATTACCTATGTTTGTACGTTACCTTTTTCTTAAAGCTTCTAGTCTTTTCTTCACGTCATCTTCCAAGTCTTCTTCATCACTAAGCTCGCCATGGCCCCCCTTTGCGCCGACGAATGGAGGCGGTGGCATAGCTACTCCACCATTTGCAGAGTCAAGTCCCTCTTGAGTCCAGATGGCTCTATTATCTTCTGCATTCTCCTCCTCATTCATAGGTGTGTTCCACCAGATAGGCCCTCCAAATTTGCCATCTCCAGATGCACAGCAAATACATCCAGTTTGAACGTCTGGCGTAATTCTTTGCTGAGGTGTACGATTCTTCATCGGGACTCTACATAGTGATGTTGTTCCAAAGTTATGGTTGCCTTTCTGGATGGCCAACATTGAACAGAGTATTTCATATCCTGGTTTCCGCCACTTGGCAATAATAGCACCATCTGCTATTTTCTCGCGGACAAGCCAGTCGAAAAGCTCCTTGCTCATAACCTTTCTGACGTACATCAAGTCATATATAAACCGGTTCTTCTCCCAATGTAGTCTATGGATTTTCCAGCCAGCTTCATTTTTTCGCTTGCCTTGATGGTCCTCATTTACAGCTTCTTTCAATTGCTGCTCAAAGTCCTCTACTACCTCTTCTATGAGTTCCCACCCTGCAGAGCGATGACCAAGGTCGGCTCAGGCACTTTACGTACATACCGTTCCAAACAACGTACCTTCTGGTATCTTCTTATTCTTCAATCGCCGTCTGTAGCTCATAGTAACTAATCAACAGCTCAATCACAGAAGAAGTCAGAATGGATGAGAATGCAATTCTTTAACGTAGCAAATATACACGTCAACACTCTGATGCATCAAAATGTTTTACAAAGTAGGGCGAACATAATTGATTCATTCCAATCACTTATGGATCTGCAGCAAAATCTTCCGGCTTGAAGTAGTCTTTGGCCATGGATTCAACGATTGCCTGCACCACAGTATTCTTGCATCTAAAATAACCAGAGTGAGGATACCCGGTGAACCCAATGGCTGTCTTAGCAGTTCTTCTTGTTGCTCCTAGATCAACCCAATTTACTTCAGGATCCGCAATTGCAATTCTGACAAACTCGTACAGCATGTTGAAATAAGTTGCACATGTTCTCTGGAGATCATTCTCATAATCAGTTCCACACCACATTGGTAAGAGAGCATCTCCAGCCTTAATACCAGTGCAGAATGATACCAACTTCTTGTTCTCAGGGTCCCTAACATCATATATGTACATGACCGTCAAACCCTCTACCTCATTGTGGAACTTGAAGAAGTCAGCTTTGCTCAAAACAGTAAAGCCATTCTTCTCTCCGGTAGCTTGATACAATGGCCAGAGGGTTCCAATCATGCTCTTATCTAGAGGGACATACTCCATGTTGATCACAGTTGGGTTATTGAACTTCTTTTGTCGGTCCTTAAAGTTCCAACGTCCTTTTCTGCTCAACACATTTAGATAATCATCCATTGAGTGCATAGACGACACATCTAACTTGAAAACATCTAGCAAAGGAATCTCAACCCAGGTATATTTCTTATCTTGCCAATGCTGAAGCATGCCTGGTTCATCTATGACAATCATAAATGGAACAGCCTTTCGCAACTTCTTCGGGACGACTGCTCTGTGATTGACGAGTCCAGCGCTCTTTGCCATTGACGGGCGGGATACGAGCAGATAATGCTCAAATACAGATATTTTCAAAAAGGGAGAGAGTGCCTTGGGCAATTTGACATACTGCTTGACAGGGAACTTTTGGTAGTCGATGTAGAGCTGGCCTTCCTTGAAACCTGTCTCTGTTGTGACTTCCTCATCATCTTCATCGTTATCTTCTTCACCCTCTTCTGTAGTTTGAGATGCTACACTTGTTTCAGGTGAAAGGTCGTACTGGATTTCTGGTAGCGGCTGAGAAGGGAGGGAAACATGCTCGGTCTTCACTGGTTTGAGTCCCCTGTGTTGGAGCCGAGGCCAGTGAGTGTATTCAATGTGTGTCAGATCCTATCAGCCGGATGCAATAACTTACGCGAAAAATCTCCTGGTTTCATCGATAGCATAACTGGCACCGAGTGGGACGTACCCTACCGTGGAGACAACACTTGCTGATCCCGCCTTGATATTATTCACAACTTTATCCAAGAACCGTTCTTCTTGGACGTCTTTTTCCACCATAGACGCTGCTTTTTCGGCCGCTCTCTCAAAAGCATAAGACATCGCAGTTCCTCCTGACAGCAATTCCGCGCCATCATCTGAAACAACGTTCGCAGCCCTGCTGACCTTCTGTTTACTGCTCTTGTTACCCATCGTAACTTTTAGCTATATATTGCAGTATTGTCATTATCCATTCCAGACTACTGCGCTCAGCCTATGACATCACAAAAATGGTGCCCAGCCCACATACAGTCTGCACAATCTATCACTGGCCATGGCCTGTTGTAGCAACTCCTGCACTTGACCTTCCACTCCTCTACCTTCCCCTTCGCTTGCAGACACACCTTCCAGCTTTCTTTTTACCCTCACAATCGTTCTCTCAGCATCGACATTCCCCAGCGCTGATTGACCTGCCACTTCATTCTGGAGCAGCGTTCCACTTTGCTCAAATTCTTCATCAGCTTGTCTCCTTGCGGCCTGTTCATCAGTCAATTTCCACTTGTAGAGAGGATCGTGGATAAAAACTTCTACTACAGTTAGGAGGGACTCCTTTTCATCTCTCAGTACTCGTAGAGTTTCTTCGCAACATCTTCTCAGGGGACCCTCAATGCCAGCCGGACCCATACCATCGATAATATTCTGAGTGAGTCTGAAAGGTATGAGCTCAGGTGTATGAAGGAATCTTCCCTGTTCAAAAGCTATTCCAAAGTCTATGTGAACCACTTCAGCTGTTTTTTGATCTATTAAAATGTTAGACAAGTGCCTGTCTCCTAATCCAACGATATATCCAGCCATGGAATTGACGGCTATTGACCTGGTGAATGCCAACCTCCGTTCAAACCATGACCCTGGATCTCGAAACCTCTCCAAGAAAAAGTGGTGCATGGCGGGAGAGAAACGCGAGCAGAGGCGCTCAAAGGCATCAGTCTGAGAAGATAGTCCTTTATTGGCCTTTTGAATGGCAGTGTACTCCTGAAATGCCTCTAGAAATGTTAGAGACCCTGGGACTGTGGAGTTATACCTCGATATAGCTCCAGTGGTGTGATTTGGCCCACATAAATAATCCTTGATTGGGACAGTATTCTCCACCCACTGCAATACTCCTGCATGGGGGGAAAATGGTACTACATGGTACCTCCGGATATGCAGACCTCGTTTCCTAGAGCCCTGCTTTTCTTCCAAGTAACTGTTCACCAGTCCAAAGAACTGCTGCATGACAGCATCCTGGCGCAAATCATCATTGCCTCCCTTTACAAGTTCCATGTGGCAATGGCCTTGAGAATCAACTGCGGATATCAATTTTGGAGCATTTATCCCCCCTACATACTTTATGTTCTCCCCAAAGTGAACAAAAGTGGGGATGTCCTCGTATCTGCAGGTCGGGTCAACTGCAATAGTTGCACTGAGCACAGGTACATGGGTACAATGATGCCTAGATCTGCGGAGAGCAGCTGGAAATGGGACTTTGCTGGGATCGGACTTTGCATGAGGAATTGCAGCCAATTCTATGTACCCTTCAACCAAATTTTCCAGTTCTGAGACAATCAACTTCAGCTTGTGTCTCCTCCTTCTTATTATATCGAGGCACGTAACGGCACTTCCTACCTTGCCATCTGCTTCATCCCTCACCATGCCAGTGTGATCTCTGTCTTTATTGAGGAGGGAAAACAAATGTAGGAGGGTATGATGGGGATGATCTTGAGCCAACCGGACGACCAATGCTGATAAAATACCTTGAAATGACCCTCTGCTAGAGCTGCTCAATCTGGATGTGATCTGATAGTTCAGTGGTATGAATTTGTGGGAAGGAACTAAATCTAAGCACTCAAGCATGACCTCATTGACACTCTCATCTGTGGATAATTGAAACCATAACTGGATGAGGCGGAATAGGCTGTGCAAGTCGTAGCCATCACCTGCCAGTAGGCACCGGCTATAACTTTTTAGTGCTATCTCAAGCACCTTGGGCTCCCTCTGTTCCAACTGTGCAAATTCCTCTTCATCATGTGATATATATTTTCTTAATCTATCCATCTGTACATACAGCTGCATTGCTCGAGGATTGAGAAATTGCCCTTCCTTATTCCTTTTCGCTTGGCCAGCTTTTTTTAACAACTCAAACTCAGCCTGTGCCTCCGTCAGCTGTTGGTGTTTAGCTGCAATTACTGCTTGGGAAGTTTTGAATTCGGGGGAATCTTTATTGGCCAGAATATTACGGTACTGTGTATCAGCATAATGGGCCAGGCGGTACAGGGATCGACAGGCGACAATGGCATGCTTTGTGCTGTCATCAGTTGGGATATTGGAGGCCCCTTCTACAGCTTCTTTGAAAAGCTCTATTATAACGTCACTGCTCTCACTCCTCATCTTGGAAAGCCATTTTGCAGTGAGACACTGGAGATACGATTTCTCAATGCTGATGTCAGCAGAGCAATCTGCCAAAAGGTTCCTCACTAAAGAAAGTGCTGTGTCCTTGTGTGACTGGGCCCATAGGAGTTTGGCCTGCTCCACCCTCCACCCTGAGTTGGCTGTGAGCATGTGCTGTGCCCACCGTGTGTGCTTTTCCTTGTGCAGCAACGTCTCAAGTTGGTACAACGTCGAAACTGCCTGAGCATACCTCCCTGCCTTCCTTGCTGAGACTGCAATCCGGAGGTAGGCCTGTGCTTTCAATTCATGGTCCGAGACTACATCTAAGAGTTCAAGATGTGCCTTTTGAAGTGGAGAGACCAGATCGTATCGACCGCCAGCTCCTGTCCAAGTCTCCCGTTCAATCCAGCCTTTCAACACCCTCATAAACTGTACATCCTTGCTACCCTCACAATCCTTTGTCTGTGGAGTTGCAGACCGTCCTCTCTTCATGGGAGATCCAATGGCACCTAAACTAGGCAGTGTGGGCCACTTGAATTCCCACAACTCAGAAACTGCCTGCAAGCTCTCTAAATCAACGAGAGCTGGATTGACGTCTGCAGCTGTTTCCAAGCTAGCAGTCACCAAACCAGCTACCAATCCTGTCCTTTTGCTGTTGATTGTATTCCTACACCTAAGGGTATTGCCAGATTGTAATGCTTGCAGACCATTCTCGAAGTCGGTGCTTAAATCACCAGTCTGACTCCAACAGCCAAGACTGGAGGCAGCACTTTCTCCACATACATTTGTTGCAGAAGAGCCATACTGCATGACAGTCCTCACCAGATGTTCCATCCCCATACGTCTCAAGCTCTGCAATAACCCCTGCTCAGCAGAGGCCTCGTCCACTCCATCTTTAATTTTCAAGCTGCTCCCCTCACGTTGATGCAACAACCGTAGTATGAGGTCATAGCTAAGGGCCACATGTCCCCACTCCCCTTCGTGTTCATACCTTTTCAACTGGGACATGAGATCCTGTGCCTGTGTGACAGCATAGATTGAATCAGGTTCATTGATGAAGGAATAAACTTCCATTAAAAGCTTGTTGATTCTTTGGTTGGTGGCATGATGCTGTGCTGAAGATTGATTGGCCTTTGGATGAGCACTCAGAGTGGTTCTTGGGCGGTGTTTGCTCCACCAATATTCGATATACATCACTGCTGAAAAAAATGCTCTACTTTTAATAGCTGCCTCAGCAACATCGAGATAATCCAGATGCAACCAAAAAACATATTCCCACTCCAAGACGGGAACAACTTCCTTCTTGTTGCGTGCTAACCAACTGTCAATATGGCGGTGTCTCAGAGCATTTAGACACGATAGCAACAGACGCATTGCCTTGGGGTGGCGATGGCACCTTGGGAGCATATACTCATTGATTGCTGCTCCCAACTGCTCACACGCCTGCGCATTTTCCGCCCGAAGCGAGCAATCACAGGCAAGGTCGACCAGAGCCATAGGGAGTATCATCTCTGCAAATGCAAGTTTGAGTTTGGCAATGCGCTGGCATACTATCAAAGCAGGGCTTTGAGAATGCTTCAATACCGCTCCAGCCAAGCGGCACGCCCATCTTTCATAAGGGACGCGATCACATTTCCATAGTTCTTCCCTAGTCAAGAGCTCAATGCTGATGTGCCCATCAGAGACGTGGTCTGAATAGGTGGCAGAAAGCAATGGCACGAAGACCTCTATGTACCTCCTGGTGTCAGTAGGCAGATACTGCAGCACTGCACGAATTTCTCTGGCAGCCAACAAGTGCTTCAGAGTATACTGGGCACATTTTATGACCGCAACGTTTTCATCTATCAAAAAGTCTGACAACTGCTTGAGTGCAGCCAACCAGAATGACCTTTCCGCTCTGTGTGCACTCTTCTCTAAGCTGGCTGGCAAAGGAGTGCCTTGATACAGTATGATGGGTGCTGATGTGGCATTGAAAGCGATGATTGATGGATGCAAAGGGCCTACGAGTGCTAAGAGTTCACCTGCAAAGGATGCAATGTCTTCATCTGCCAAATCGCTGCTCAAAACAGCCAACTTCCAAGCACACTCTACCACCTCTGCTTTGCAGAAAGACTCCTTATACAGTGCAGATTGGTGCTCGGAAATCGCTCCATGAAGTGCCCCCAGCGACTGCTTGCGTAATGGTGGAGTCAGAGAAGACACTCGCTTCGTGAAAGCTATGAGCTGCTGCACAGCTGACATATTGTTTCTTGCGGTATCAATACATTTCTTTGCTTCTGCGATTTCGGGTATAAAATCGACCAGCGGATCCACCTCTTTCAAGTATGGCATGAGCCCCTCTGGTGCTTGAACTGTCAGTTTATTGAGCAAGCCTACCAATGACTTTCCAGGATCCGAACGGAGTGCAGACCGTCTTCTGCCAATGTTCTGTGTCAGAGTGGATATGATGGTTGGCAGCATCACTCCCAGGGACTCAATCTCAGTATCAATGTACTCCCTGAGAAGGGTATCTACAAGTTTCTCCAACATCCCACACACATTGTGCTGAGCTTCTGAGACATCCATCATACGAACTAGAATACTGACGGCATATCTGAAGGAACTGGGAGAGATGACAGTATCTCCTGCTACCTGCAGAGTGGTCTCCAATGCAGGCAATGCCCTCACCACATGCCTGGGATGCATGGCCATCTGAAGGTGGCTATGCACCATCAACAGCAATTTAGGCATGGCTCCTTGGGCAGTCAGAAGCTCCGCTATACCCTGATCTTTTATTCCCATGACAGTGGCATACTTTTCAACAGCTGCTCTAATGGTTTGTGGAGAAAATGTTGGAAATGAAGGCTCATGCTCATGACTACCCAGGGGGTTTTCAACAGCCGAAGAGATCATGTACCCCACTACATCCATGCATGAGTCAGTAAATAGTTCAGTCAACTCTGCTTGCGATACATGCTTCTCCAGAATGCAATTACTCGAAAATATCCTCTCTGCTGTTGCTGAGTCGTGCTGATTACCAGTTGTGGTCAAGGGGAATGAGATTGCCATGATATGGCCGATATGGGCTTTCAACAACTCTTCTGGAGATTGTCCTAGTGCGTGTGCAAGCTCTTGTAGTGCCCCTTCATCATTAAAAAACACAAAGAACGCCAGCAGTTTTGGAGTCACGGCATTTAAAAATGCTCTGTCGGTCACTGCAGCAGCAGCGGAGGGTGCCAACAAGAGACGCAGAGTTTGAATATGCTGTATCCCAAACTTCAAGGCAAGGAGCTGATATAAAATACTACTCTGGTGCCAAGCAATGTAAGCATACCTATCCGGATATGATAGGGCTTGAGCAATCACCTCTAGTGCTGCTGCAACCAAACCCACATGCTGCCTGCGTAGATTGATGTCCTGAAACATGGCAGCATGAGCCAGCATGCGGAGCAGGCATTCTTCCTCTAATGGCCCGCAATGTATGGCAACCTCAGCTAACATTACAATGCTGGTCTCCATGTGCTCTTGCATTTGCAGGCGCTCTTGCACCTCAATACTCTGCAGGCAGAGACGGTTCTTGGCATCTTCAAATATACCGAGAGGGTTTGAAAACCGAGCAAAAAGGGTCTGAACTAGCCTTCCACCAACCAAACGTGCCAGATATTTCTCATCGTTGATCAAAGACATAATTGCAGTTGAAGCCACACCCAGCAGATCTCCTGGGAAAAGCTGGGGGTCAGCTCTAAAAAGCTCTGCAGTAATTTCAGCACACACTACGCGTAATCTCCACGTGGAAAGGCGTTTGTTCAACTCTGATTCTGCCTCCGAATACCGACATATACACTTACAAACAAGGTTTGCACATTTCTCTGCAACTGGTCTTAGGGAAGTGTCATCAGTAGCAACTGATGCTATGGCAGTAGATATTGGACGAATGCACTTCTCAACAACGAACTGAAGTCTATTCACAGAAGCTCTGCTTCTGGTCTTTTCCTCCCAAAACAGAATGCCTTGGTCCCCTTCAATTTGTTGGAATGCTTCCGACACCAGCTGTGGATGCAAAGACGTGGCTGCACACCTAAACAATGTTTCCAACAGTTGCAAATATTGTTCTTCTTCTAAAGGGATGTTGGCATCATGACACAGCCATGTTACAGCAGCCTTGGCGCCATTCTCAGGTTGAAGGGGAGCTAGAGTGCGCAGCAACCAAATACACCTTTCTCTCCAGGCAATAATCGATCCTAAACTCACAGTGGTTTTTTTGCTAGGCCTTTGAATCCTGAACTCTACATCAAAATCATCGTCAATCTCCTTCAGAGTATTACCACCAACATCACATATTTTATTCTCAGAAGAAATGAAGAGCATATGGGCCGCATTCATGCACTCAACATAACTAGCCACTAATGTTTCAGCAGAGAGCCCACATCTCTGAGCCAACTTGGAGTGTAGCAGCAATAAATCGCTCACTGATTCCACTAATCGCATATCAGATTCTGAGAATCCCTCCCTGCTTGATAACGCCTTTTCTAAAAATTGGGAACAATAGTCCAAAGCTCGTTCTAAAACTGGATGAATGGACTGGGCCGCTGGTTCAAACCACGACCTCAGTTCCACGCTTCTAAACTCCTCATGTTGTTCAAAATCTATGTACGATTTTTCTACAGAAGTAACCACAAGGAGGAGCACTTGGACCAAGTACCCTATTTGACAGAAATGACTGTTTGCACTGGGTAAGGGGCTCCCATTTTGATGCCCCATGGTCGCTCCATTCATTGCAGCTTGTACCAATAAACTAAGAGCATTGCAAAGGGAAGACCAAACAGGATCTGGCGAAGTTGCCAAGGCAGCCTGAGTACAGGCGCTGACATGTATTGGCCTACATCTCATTTTCACAAACAGCGATTCTCCGCGTGTCAAAGGTCTCAGTAAATCTTGAAGATCATCAATCTGCCACCAAGGAGAGCTCACCATAGACATCGTTTTTGAATTCCTCTCATTGCTTTCAAAACCTAACAAGGCTAGATAGGCAGACGAAGCAATGTCCACATTCGTCAAAGACCCTTCCACCACTCCTACAGCTATCCATTGCGCAATGGATTCCACAGGGATAGTACCAGCCGATTTTATGTCGTGACCACTCATCGAGGCACACGCAATAAAATCTACCAGTGGGCCTGAAGCACTGTCTTTTGTCAAAATAGGTATATTCCAGAAAGAATTGAGGCCTGGTGGCGTTGGTATCAACTTCTTTGTGATGATGGCTGACAAAACTGACAGGGCAGTCTCGAACAGAAAGGTGGGAATGTCGTGCTGTTTTGTCATACCCAGGACAGTATGCCATATCTGCTCCCAAGCTTCGGTCATCACGTGTACAGGATTGTCAGTAGAGTTGTGTGGCCATGCCAGAGCAAGTGATTGGATGTACCTCAGGACCCATAAGGCTGCTTCAGTTTGGTCATTATAATGACCCAAACACCCCAACTGGGACTTCGTACTAACATCTTCAAGCCAACCAGGGAGGACATCGCCAGGGAAAAATTCAGCATATTGAAGCAGCAGCTGAGATGCCACTGGGGCCCAGATTGAAGCCCGTAAGCGAACACTCTCTCTCAAAATTGAAAGCCTTGGTATTGCCCGTCTCTTTTTCTGTGGGGGAGGTAGGTCTTCCGTTCTTGCAGTTCCATCTGATGTGTGTTTGGACTTGATTATGGATTGATTGTACAAAGCAGCGACCATAGCAAGCAGTGGTTGCTGTTTGGTGACCTTGAAACTTCCATCCCGTCCCAGCTCTGCCCAAACAAATCCCAAAGGTGACAGATGTGAATCTGCCCACTGCAGCAACTCATCTAGCGGCCTAGAATCAGGGCAACACGCAAAAATATCCAAGGCACAGCATATTCTGACATATACAATTGCGGCATCAGACAACCTGCTATCGCGGGACTTTAGTCCTCTCATTATGATGGGATGCCAAGCCATGGGCAACCCTGACACACACTGGGATACCACATCGACGCCATTGAGGAGTAGAAATGAATTTACTGCAAGGAGTGTGGTCGCCAATAGCCTTGCACCGTCCTTCAAATTGCCTAAATTACCTGAAATATCTATAAAAAATGCCAGCATGTCATTCTGAAATTCTGGAGACATGTCGGAAGAGAATGCGTTCAACAGAGCTGTCAATGTCTGCATGTTCCTGTGACACTCATCAGTGCTCCTGCTTACTCTAAGGGAAGATTCTACCTTTCTCATATATAGGTCCAGAAGGCCTTGAAATGTCTGTGAACTTGACACCAAGGTGTACGCTGGCACGGTCAGCAAGTGATTACGCAAAACAGCAGTGTAATCCTGGTTGATTTGAGAAGTAGATGAAAAATCATGCTTTAATACTTCAAAGACGTGGAGAAAGATCTGTGGTGCACGTCTTCTGAGGACTGCTTTGTGTCCAGATCGTCTCTCATCGTCTGCTAATGAAATGACCTTTCGAAATGTCCTTGAGATGATGGCATCAGGCCCTCTCTTCTTGGATGCCTGGGCCTGTAGCTCTTCTGAAATGAACTTGACAAGTAGTGAAGCAAGTCCAGGCCAACTTGGAACTGCAAAAGAATACGTTAGTATTGCCCAGGGATTTGCAACATAAAAATGGATGCTCAACATACCTGTCACTGGGCTAGCAGGACCAAGGCGGGCGGTTTCTTGATCGAGTTGTTGCAAGAAGTCGTCGCTGTCAAGGGCAGCATCTAATTTCTTCAAGGCCTCCTTATGTCCTGCAACTTTCTCCGCTTTGAGCCCAGCCTTGATTTCCTCCAGGGCTTGGAAAAATACTCTGGAGGACATGTCGCAGATCACCAATCTTATAACCCTTTCGTCACTCTAGTCACCACTCATATTATTGTTTGAGGTACATGTAACAAGCATTTGAAGTAGATTTGGAGTTGGTATGGATCCACCGAGCAATGCAGGGCTACGGAAATACGACATTTCGAAAGGAAATTCCGAAACCAATCTATCCAAATTAGAGACCTAGCGACTGTAAGTAACTATGCTTAAGTAATTTACACATTACATATTATACTTATCAAATGAGATGCTCAGAATCAACCACATTTGTGGAGGTTCTGATCAACTCAAATCAATCTTTGCATTCTCCGGCCAAGTTTTGGCGAGAAGTGGAGCTTTCAATAACAATATTAATAGAAACAGTCAATCTGTGTCTAGCATGTCATCAGAGGCATCTATCACCACGTCAAGTGTCGAGTTGTGGCAAGGTTTGGCTGAGCGGTACACTGCAGCCCAAGAAAGCTCAGCTTCCTTAATGACTGAGACGAAAGTGGAATTCCTACGTGACAGTACAGTTGGAGTAGATTATATACTGAGGATAGCCTCCAATTTAAGAGATAAACCAAAACTTCCTAACATCGGTGGAGTAAAGAAAGATTGGAAGAATCCCTTCTTACCTCCGGAGCCTGAACTCTTCGTCGGTCACCTTTCAGAGACCCATTCCTTAGTTCTAAATAAATACAACATTGTACCTCATCATGTATTGATAATAACAAAAGAGTATGAGAGCCAATTAAATCCATTGAATGATAGAGATTTTGTGGCAACATGGATGGCCATGGAAGCTATGCCGGATGGAGGTATGGCATATTTTAATTCTGGGCCAATGTCTGGTGCAAGTCAACCCCACAAACATGTTCAAGTTATGCCTCTACCATTGGCGCCTAACAGTACAGTATGTATACCATTTGATCCTTGTTTCAAAACATCTCTCGGTGAGCATCATGCTGGCCAACCATGCTTGCTTGGGCGACTCCCTTTCAAGGCATGGGGGGCATCATTAGCAAAAAAACACCAGAGTATATATGAGAATGGAAAAGCCCTTGAGGAACTCTATGTAGAACTGCTAACTGAGGTAAAACACGGCTTGAAAGAAAATTCAGTGACGTCGTATAATTTGTTAATGACTAGGGAGTACATGATGATCATTCCGAGACGCCGAGAATTTGATGGTCCCATCGGATGCAATTCTGTTGCCTTTGCTGGTTCGTTCTTCGTTAAGACAGCGGAAGAGCTACAATATGTCAAAGAGAGGGGGCCCTCAGCGATACTATCCAATGTAGCCTACTAACCAGTGTGAGTCCCATCAAAAATTATTATATACAATATCATATTACACAGTTGCACCAACGCTGCCTTTCCTACCAACTGACTTCAACAGCTTGTCGGAGCATGCATTGCAAGCCTTTTTGCAAGATTCCAACATAAAGGCACTATTCTTTTCACACTCTCCTAAAATTGCCCACTCTTCGCACTTATCATGCTGGTCAATACAATCTGATGAGGTTGCTCCAGAATTGAATGCATCCACATGAATCCACCGAGTTGCACTCCATTTCACACCCTTTGTAGTTGGGCATGAGCCATGAGTAGATGCAATATCTTCAGAACCATCCGGCTTCAAAGAATAGAAAAAGAGTGCATTCCCCTTCTTTGCTTTCACTGCAAGGCCTTTTGATGCACAGTCACTCCATCCAGGACCTGATACTACTTTCTTTTCTGCATGGGGGAACACTGTTTCTCCACCCTCTTCTGGGGTACTGCAAGCAGATTGTCACTGTCAGTATGAAACTCCTTCAATGTGTCAAAAATAAATGGATTAACTATCAAACTTGCCTTAAATACATCAAAACTGTAGCAACGCGTTGGCCACCATGCGATCTGTCTTGATTGAGTTGATCGTGAAAATAGTCTGTGTGGGGCTCATACTTTTGTCCGTCAACATATTCTAATATTTGTAAGGCTTCCCCGTTCTCTTCTGGGAGCATTGTAACCATTGCAAGCCTCTTTTCTATTCTAGCTACAATATCATCATGGTTCTTCCTCAAAAAAGTCCCCTTACTCGTCCGAACGGTTGAATCCATAGACTTGCCTGTTGCCGAGTCAACGACTGTAGACTTGGAGAGGGTTGGCTTTGCTAATTTCTTAAGGTGTTCACATTCTTCATCACTAAGAAAGCCATGCAAGAGAAAAGCACGAGGCTTCCAAGATATTTGTTCTACTCCACCCCTCCAAATTTCCTGAGATTCAGTATGGGTGAGATGTGAGCAAACAATCAGACGCGACCAACAACATTCATTCCTTTCTACGCTTCAAACGTACCCGTCCAAGCTCTCCAAAGCCTATCGTGTCCACAGAACCAACGTCTTGAGATGCCTGAGGGAGTTCGCCACGCCAACCGGGAAACCTATCGCTATCCTCTATGTATATATCTAATTCTTTCCCAAGCACGACTATCGATAGCGAAAAGATTATGAGCAGAGTTTGAGAGGGTCTCAATTCCATTGCTGTACCTACGCTCTTTAAATCAAGAATTAGAGTGTAATGTAACAAGTTCGGCAGCAAAAATATATTTTAAATATTAATGACAGTGGAGACCGCGCTTCTTGAAATATCAACTTTGGTGGCAGCATTCCATGGTGAGAGCCTAACTCAAGAGACCCACTTCTTTCCTGCTCATTTTCTTCACAACACCATTTGATCCACATGCATTGCATGACTTCCTACAGCTCACCAGCATAAAACCAGGGTTTGCAGTGCATTCTCCTTGAAGAGACCAATCCTCACATCTACTGTCTTCATCAAGGCACCCTGCCTTTGCAGTATTGCCCGGCGCCTCATATGGCTTCAAATGAATCCATTTTGGTGCGCTCCATTTTACGCCTTTAATAACTGGACATGCAATATGAGTTGAATGAGGATCTTCTGTTCCATCTGGATATAGATCATGGAAGAGTACGGCATTCCCCTTGACTGCTTTTACGGAGAGACCCTGCCGTGCGCAGTCTGACCAGCCGGGCCCAGAAACTTTGCTCTCAGCATACGGGAAGCATGTTTCGCCACCCTCTTCTGGTGTTGACAAATAGCTTAATAGTGTCACTGCTCTTTGTCCTCCATGGAGATCATCCCTGCAGGATAGGATAGAAATTGCATGAGTTATAGCAACAAGTTTGTGAGGAGGGAAACTGATATACTGGCCTGTTCTTTGCATCGTAAAAATAGTCCGTGTGAGCTTCATATTTCTGGCCGTCAACATATCTCAAGACTTGTAAAGCCTCCCCATGCTCGACTGGAATTCCAGTCACAGCAGCAATCCGGCGTTCAATTCTTGATACAATTTCATCCCGATCTCTCTGTAAAAATGTGCCTTTTGATGTACGAACTTCGCTATCGAAAGAGTTCCCGGTATCTGAATCTACAACTGCCGACTTTGTGAGTTGTGAGCTTGCAAGACTTATAATATAGTCACATTCCTCGTCGCTGAGAAAATTATGCAATATATATGCCCTGGGCTTCCAAGATACCTGCTCAATTCTGCCATTCCAGACATCCTGCAACATGGTCATGGTGGTCAGGCCAGTCTGTTCTGATTATTATTATTGTTTCCACTTTACACTGGGCATCCGACTACCAATCAGAGACCAGTCCACTCAAATTGGACTTGACGGGTCGTCGTGCATGAGTACTTCGAGCTCTTGAGGCTGGATGGCCAAAGTGGTACCAACTCTCATGCTGCCCTTGATTTAAACCCAATGATGATTCGGTTAAACACCTATGAGCATCGAACCATAATTATGTAAACTAGTAAGTGACCCGTACCTGTTCAACAGTAACCACTCCTCCAAGAAGACGGGGAATTGGATCTATCACAGATGGGGCAGACTGCGGGAGAGAGCCTCTCCAGCCCGGAAATCTTCCAGTATCTTCTATATATTCTTCTTTATTGCTTAATGCAACAGTATTGACGATTATCGAGGCCGCACTGCAGGCTAGTAAGAAAAGACCAACACTTTTCCGCATTACCACTTCCTTGATTTTAGCGCACTTTACAATTCAATATGCTTCTCAGTATAATTTTGTCCTATTTGATTACAAAGAGGAGATATCTGTGTGCGCTCAAAACAGCTTGAGGTTTTAACCAAACCGTATTATGTAAGGACCAAACAGGCTTGGGGGGTTGGAAGCTAGCATGACTGTGCCAATCACCCAGACTCTTTAATCGCAGAAATCGTCCCTTTATGTCCAGTAATGGGGCAGGGGAGTCCCCATTGAGCAAACTTTGTATATATTAACATTTTCATTCTGTCCACCACTGCATCTACTGAATCTAAAGCAGGTCTAACCCTCAATTCAAATGCCTCCGGTTCACCTGCCTTGCTTTCATCAAAATAGAAATCTATCACATACCTTACCTGCTTACCACATCTATCAATGTACCAATCATGTCTGTCAAATGGCAACGGACCACCGAACCAATGGACAATCTTCGCTAGAGGGCTCAGATCATCAGGCCTTCCTTGAAAACGTAATAAAGTCGGTGTGCCGCACTCTTCCCTATGCAACAGTTCCCACATCGCTACCTGCTGCCATGTTATCTCATTCATGCTATTATGGGCATGTACTACAGAATCCATATCGTCTTCAATGACATCGTCCCCCTTTCCCTTTCTTTTAAGTGCATTGTAAAACATTTGTGGAGAGGGGTAGACCCATGTTGCCGATGTGCCGCCTTTAGGGATATTTGAGGAGACTCTATTTGTAGAAAGAAGCTTCTTTTGGCCTGGGAATGGCTGCTGATTTGGTTCTAGAGGCATATTGTTGCGCGGATCAAGTATATCACGGCGGCAGACAGGGGCTTGTGGACTTGCAGTATCTATTCTCTGGCTGTACACATTGTAGATGGCGCTGCTCCTATACACCTCTGGCATAGGACAGCTGGACTCATTATCACCACTGGGGGTTTCACTCAGTCGAGCCGGCTCTTTTAGCACGCTCTTGCTTCCTTTGTTGCCCATGGTCCTTGAGGTTTGCAACTAAGGGATGCAGTCGTAGATGTAAACAAGATACGACTGGCAACTGCAGTAAGTAATATGTATTGGTTTAAAAATGTAGACAGTCAGAATATAAAAGTTATTGGATGACTATAGAGAATTCACGAAGGATTGTTAAGGGCACTATTTCAAAACGAAGCCAGCCCTGAACCAAGTAGGCCAAAGTCATATAAAATTGTTTTAGTAGTTTGAACAAGATCTGATAGGAATAGTAGCGTCAAGGAGATTTCTGAAGTCGTTTTGGAAGAGCTGAGGAGATGCCTCCAGTTGAAGAAGAATACGTCGATGAGGTTGAGGAAAGGTGAGAGCTACTTCAAGGCCGAAGTTCTTGCAGAATAACACATCGATTCCATGCCTTGGTTGGACGCTGGCAGACGATCAGTACCCGTACGTGTGCACTGGCCCAACACATCCGTTGACATCCTTTCCTTTACAGGCTGGTGAACGACGAGTATAAAGTTTGGAAAAAGAATACTCCATTCCTTTACGGTACGACAATACTGCTTCAAATTTGAAATATGCATCTTGCCTCACTAGCCATTTCTTCCTGTCGTTCAGATTTGGTGATCACCCATGCTCTCGAGTGGCCAAGCCTCACAGTGCAATGGCTCCCAATCAAAGAAATCAACCAGGATGCTGGTTATTCAAAACAGCAGCTGATTCTAGGGACTCATACCAGTGAGGGAGAGCAAAATTATTTGATGCGTGCAGAAATTCAACTTCCGCTTGAAGAGACAGACATCGACGGCCGTGGTTATGATGAAGAGCGGGGTGAGGTTGGTGGCTTTGGCTCATCTAATGGAAGAATCTCTATTGTGCAGCAAATTAATCATCAGGGAGAAGTCAATCGTGCTCGATACTGTCCCCAAAATCACTTTTTGATCGCTACCAAGACTGTATCATCAGAGGTTTTTGTTTTTGACTACTCCAAACATGCATCCAAACCATCCTCTGATGGAAAATGCAATCCAGATCTTAGACTGACAGGGCATGAAAATGAAGGCTACGGTTTGTCTTGGAGTCCTCAGCAGGAGGGTTACTTGTTGTCTGGGTCTGACGATGCCCAAATTTGTGTTTGGGATGTAAAAGGAGCTACCTCTGCCAATAACTCTTTGGCAGCACTCCATATATTCAAAAAACATGCTGGTGTGGTAGAAGATGTAGCATGGCATCCAAGACATCCACATTTGTTTGGTTCTGTTGGAGATGATAAAAAGCTCATTTTTTGGGACTTACGTCAGAGCGGGGATGCAGCTGCCACTGCTGAGGTGGAAGCTCATTCTGCAGAGGTCAATTGCTTATCATTCAATCCCTTCAATGAATTTATCGTGGCAACTGGTAGTGCGGATAAGACTGTAGCCTTATGGGACATGCGTAATACTAGCCGAAAACTTCATCTCTTTGACAGTCACACCGAAGAGGTATTCCAGGTTGGCTGGAGTCCTCACAGTGAAGCCATTTTGGCAAGTAGTGGAGCTGACAGAAAATTAATGGTGTGGGATTTGAGCAGAATCGGTGAGGAACAAACACCTGAGGATGCTGAAGATGGACCACCAGAGTTACTTTTCATTCATGGTGGTCATACAGCCAAGATTAGCGACTTTGCATTCAATGGTAATGATCCATGGGTTGTTGCATCTGTGGCAGAGGACAACATTCTGCAGATCTGGCAAATGGCAGAGTCTATTTGGGCAGAGTAGATCAATTCTACCCAATTTTTTTATCTCGTGTAATGATGCAAATGCAAACGCTGTTGTTACAAATATCTAAATGAAAGGGTCGATGCTTAGAATGGGACTGAGACACCATTGGTGCTGAAGTTCACAGTCAATGGGTTGGCCAAGTGGTCGGCCAAGTTCTCAAGGGGGGACTTGCCAGTGGCAAAGTGCTGTGCAGAGAAACCCAGAATAGCAAGCATAGCCAAGCGTCCATTCTTAATTTCCTTGACCTTGAGCTCAGCTAAATTGCCCTTAGACAAACCCATGGGGTCAAAAGCACCACCTGGATAGATGCGCTGCTCACCCTGAGCATTTGCACGGAAGCTCTCAGCACCTGCCATCAGAACGGTGTTAAGGGAGAGAACGGTGGCAAGAGGGAGTGGGTTCTCGATGCCAAAGTAGGTAGCACGTCCACCCTCGGTAATTGGGACTTGTGCAGAAACCCAGTCACCCTGGCCAAGAACTTCCACAGCCAAGCATCCTGCAGCACCCAACATAGCCCAGCGGCAGTGGATGACCTCGGCCTCCTGGAAGCGTTTGAGGGAGGCAGGTTCTGCACCAAGTCCGAGAGGATCCTGCGAGAACAGTGGGATGTTTATGAGAATATCCAGATTTCTAGATCTTTCGACTCCTTATCATATTATATGCATCCGAAGATGCATATACTAGTGCGGCTTTCGATTATGCGAGAGCCAAAGCGGGAATTGGTCCTTAGGTATCTTCGATCCCATGTATAAAACTTACAAATCCATAGCTTGCTGGGAGGTTATCGAGGTAAGCTGGGGTATCAGCACCTGGCATCCACTTCTTGGCAACGGCCATCATCTTTACACGGCTACCATTGGAAGTAGCTGCAACCTTGCGGCCAGCAAAGGGGCGTGCGGTGGACGAAGCAACAGTCTGTGCAGCAATCATGGCTATGTAATTTGTAAAGGGTGTACTAAGCGAAAGTAAATTAAAAGAATGAAAGATTTAGCTTTGAAGATTTGGGCACACACTCATCAGGATTGACGATGAACTTTGAGATAAGAAGATTTTGCGCAAATCCGCTTGGGTAAGGGATGAGCAAAATATCATCTGCGTACCGCTTTCTTCATCATTTCATTTCTTTTAAACTACCAATTCTTAGTATTCTTGCTGTTAACGATGATGTCTTGCGCTCTCGCCCAATCCGCCTTTGTAGGCAAAGCAGTCCGTGTGACAGCACTTCGCTCAAGGGTAAGCTCTACCAGATATACCTTATTTATGAAAGCCTTAAAAAACCTGATGCTTGATCAAATTTTTAGAATTGCTGCATCCTGAAGTTCCTTTCCCGCATTTTCATAATCTCATACCCATCTCTTCGTGCAGGCCCTCTCCAACACTAAGGTCAGCGCTGCCAGCCGCCCAATCTGGTATCCTGGAAATGATGAGGCTGTCCCATCTTATTTGGACGGATCTCTTGCCGGTTAGTAGCCTAAGTCGTTCTCTTTCTCGATTGTCCCTCACGCCATCAATGTCGACTTGTAGGTGACTATGGTTTTGACCCCCTTGGTCTCGGTTCTGACCCTGATCAGCTTAAGTGGAATGTCCAGGCTGAGCTCATACATTGCCGCTTGGCCATGATGGGTGTTGCAGGATGCCTGGAGCGCTCTCTCGCCAAGAATTTTGGTGCTCCAGCCGCAGAATGGTTTGAGGGTGGAAAGGCATACATGGATGCTCATCCTGAAGTCTCCCTTGGTGCCCTTATTTGGACCACTTTTGCTCTCTGTGGATTTGTGGAGCTCAAGCGTCTCCAAGATATCCGCAATCCAGGCAGCCAAGGCGATGGTAGCTTCTTGGGCGTAACTGATGGCTTCAAGGGAACTGCTAATGGTTACCCAGGAGGAGTCTTTGACTTCATGGGTATGGCCAAGGGTGACGGTGCAGCTGTCCAAACTTTGAAGCAAAAGGAAGTCAAGAATGGCCGTTTGGCAATGATTGCTTTCCTCGGATTTGCAGCGCAGTATGCCGCCACTGGCAAGGGGCCAGTCGATAACCTCATTGCTCACTTGGCTGACCCTGGTCATGTTAACTGCGTCAGCAATGGTGTTTCTGTCCCATTCATCTCCAACTAGATGTCCATCATTGAGGGATGAGTGTCGGGGAGAGCAGCGATGTTCATTCTCTGAGAGTGTTGAAAGCATTTCAAAAGCTGTAAACTAGAACTGCTACCTGATTCTTACATGCACATAGAGTCTCATGTTTTTTTCCCTGCACCCATCTCAATCGCATCTTTCTGAAATTGTGCTGCTGCCTTTTCGGTGAGTGGGTCGATTACAAGGTGCTCAGCAACTGAAGGTCCAATTGTAAAGGTGTTGCAACCCTCTGCTGCCAATTTGGTGATGTCATCAACTGATCGAATGGACGCCACCAACAGTCGCATCTCACCCTCTACATTCGTACACATATCAATGATGCTTTGCATTTGTGCTATTTCCTCATATGCATTCTTTCCTGCATCGTTCATTCTGCCCAGATATACAGCAGCATAGAGTGCACCTGCTGCCAATGATGTCAACACTTGATGAGTGGAATGGATTCCTGTCAAGGTCACTGGGACATCATCATCGACCAAACGTCTCGTGGCTTTGAGCCCTTCCAATGTTGCTGGAATTTTAACGACGACTCGCTCATCTAATTCATAGAGGTCTAATGCACACGAGTAGAGCTCAGCCTCGACAGTACCCCAGGCTTGCAGTTGCAGCTCTTGAGCTCCCAAATCAGTGAATGCGTGGCGGGACAATTGCCTCATAGACGGCATGGTGCAGGGCACATTATCACGCTTCAATATTGTTGGATTTGTGGTAAATCCATAAAATAGACCTGTTTCAGCCCATTTTTCCCAAACCTTCACGTCTGCACAATCAAGGTACAGTCGTAGTGAGCCATCATCATTCCAAACCTCCTCTTCATCATAGTCAAAGTCCGCCATTGCCTGCTCCATGAGTTCCTCCTCCTCATCCTCCTCATCAGAGCCCGAATATGCCCTGCACGGAATAATTCGATGCATGTCTTGTACATAAAGCTCTTTGGAAAGTCTATGCGGTCTTCGGGTTGGGTATTTGAGCCGATTTACAGGAGACATGAAAGCTAGGGATGATCCACTTGCCGCCTTTTGGGGGCCATATCTTTTTAGACTCATTATGTTGTTTAAATATGTGCAAACAATAGGCAAAATGTGTCCATGCTTCAAGCGAACTTTAAGATGCTCCTCTTCATGAATGAAGAGGCTTAAGCTTGGAATCTTTCTTTTTGCTCTGCCAAGACAGGCCAGTTTAAACTGCACCAAATCAGATCGAAATAGAATTATCGACAATTAACTCTAGGGGCTTCCAACTTTCCTTAATGTTGTGAAATTGTATTTAAAGACTGACATTCGCCTGCCATGGCTGGGTTCTTTAGTGCAAGCGATGAAGTAGTGCAATATATGCCCAATCTCCAGCAACAAGCTGCTCATATTTCCTCAGAAAATACAGAAGCTTTACAAGAATATATGAACGTGAGTGTACGCAGGAGAAAGTCGTGCGGTCTCCAAAGTCATTCATTCCTTTCACATTGGTAGTTACAGGTGCTTGGGGATAGAGCCAATTTCCCTCTTCATGGAGCAATGCACAAATCTAGAAGAGAAGGGCTTAATTTACGCGAAGGGACGGGAAGACTTCCCGCAAAACGCCATTTTGTTGTTAGGATTAGGTATGTTGAAGCTCCAGATTGCGGCTGCTTCTTTTATGAAAAAATATGATTTAACATTGGCAGTAAAGCGGCTCAGATTACAGTATTCGTTAATAAAATGCCATTACAATTCTGCAGAGACGAAGACCTTGCTGGTGAGGAAGCGGCGGCAACAGAGGCAGCAAACTTGGATCCAGAAGAGCTTAAGGATGCCCTGCTACAGCAAGCACAGGCACAGAGAAGAGCTGTTGTTGAAGCAACTTTTCGTCCAGGAACAGGACGACAACCTCCCAAGCAACAATTCAGAATCAAACTTCGTCCTCTGCAATTGAGTCCCAAGCCTGCTCCAACACAACTCTGGAGCCAAATTCCAACTCCAGGTTCGACGAAACAATTTTCGCCCATGGAAGGGGTCCCTGAACTTAGAATGGCTGCAGATGAGCTGCCACAGAATTATACTGAAGGAGGTTCAGGATCACCTGTCAAGGGCCTCGTCCATCAATCCGTAGCGATGGGTTCTGTCCAACCGACTGAGGGCCATGCCCAAGGAAACTTTTCCTTTGGCGGGGCTTACAATGTCGACGATGATGATAACGATGACTATGGAGGTTTCGAAGTTGGTGGATTCGATGACTATGTCGACTACGGAGCTGCAGTTCCATTACCAGCAGTAGTAGCCTTCAACCCTTCTCGACCCCGTCCCCGTCGCTTCGTCATGAACCCTGGCATTCGCCTGCGAAATGAGCTCCCAAGGAAGAGTCTTATCAATCCCAATACAGGTCTCCAGGAGGTTGCCGGTGTTCGCAGGAGTATGCGCCAACCTAATGCACCACTGAAGTGGTGGCTGGGAGAGATGAAGGTATACACTAGAAAGGAGCACATGACTATGCCAACTATCCTAGAAAATGTTCAGAAGAGTCCGAGTACTCCCTGGAGAACAATTGCTGACCCCAGAGATCACAAGGTGAAGAAGAAGAAGAAGAAAAAGACTAAGAAAAGATATCAGAAAATTGTTAAAAATTGTGATGCTGCAGATGATGGAGTTGTAGAAGTCGATGTCGAAGAAGACCTTGTGGCGTCTGATGATGAGGGAACCACCATGTCCTTGAATCATCAAGATGAAGAAGAAGCGGGCGAGGAAGTTGAACCAGCATCTGCCCAACAAGGAGGTTTTAAACAACAGGCCATCATTGCAATTACTGAAGATGAAGAAGGAGGAGGAGGGGAAGATGGTGATGTTGTGATGGCAATGCCAACTTTTGAACCTCTGGTAGTGGAGGATGGTGATGACATTGAAAGCGATGCTGAGACTGTGGACATTTCACAGCCAAGGCCATCGCTTTCTGGTGTGACAATGCGACGGGGGAGTCGCCGTTGACCGACTGACTTGATTACCTACTCACTTTTTTACAATGGCGATTATGTAAGAAATTGCTAGACCTGGCTCATCGTCTTCCTCCGGTGGATGTTCGCGCTCTGCCTTTGACTTCAGAGTCTACTGGTGCATGCAGCAAAATGTGACTTTTAGAGGTAGCAGGATTATGGTCAGCATACCCCTTGGACCAATCATAAGAGACAGCATAGGCAAAGATAGTACCATCTCTACTAAATGTGGCGCAGGGAATGGGCAGAGTAGACTTGGCCATGGCCTTGAGTCGTTGTTTACTGTCCTTATCCCAGAAGTTGTAAGCGCCATCTGAGCCTGACGTTGCAAATGTACCATGGACGGGGTGAAATGAAACATCATTTACAGCATAAACATCTGCTCCATCTCTGTGACACTTGAAAGTAAAATTTTTGCTTTGCATGTGGTCTTCTACATGATGAACAGCCACTCGTCCTTCGATGCTGCCAATCATATATCCAGTCTGGTCGGGAAAGGCGGCCAAGCAGCGTGTTTGATACTTCAAGGGGCTTTGCAACTGCTTATATACCTGATGAGGATTTGCCAGGTTTATAACTTGTATATGCCTATCCGCAGTTCCAAGAACCATAAGTGGATGCATTACGTCCATAGCATAAAGCCTTTCTGGCAGATTGTGCGTATGGACAGGATTGGGTGACCGTAGATCCCAAAACTTCACGGTTTTATCCCATGAACCTGTTATAAGCATATTCATCTGTGATACATAGAAACAGTGTCGCACAGGTGCACTATGCTGAGCTACCTGCTGTTGCTGGTTTGTGGCCAGGTTCCACATTTTAACACCGTTATCACAGCCACCAAGAAAGACTGCAGAGCCATCTGATGACCATGCTGAGCAGAGTAAAGGTTTCTCTAATGTGACTGCTGCTTTGGGTATAGCCTGACCATTGGGTTGGACATCCCAACACAGGGCCCTATTGTCCCAGGACGTAGCCACTAGATAGTTCGCCACTGGGCTGAAATTCAGACTGGTGATACCATCATCCGCTGCAAGGGTCTAAGGTGAGGTTTTTGCTGGGAGTAGACCGGAGACATCCGTTAAACTCACGTGGTGATGGAACTTCAACATCTTTATTAGGGTTGTAATTGCCTGTTGCTTGCGCTGAGCCAAAAGTGACTGAACCAAACGCTGACATGGTAGTCGCGGTGATGACAGCAACGTCACGCTTTTAATTTTATTATCTGTCGGCAATTGCGCTTCAGTGTTGTATAACAAAAAGAAAAGTATTATTACTTAGTAGACCTCACTCTCTGTGTTGCTTGCCATGCGTATCATCATGGGCATGCATGAGGAATCGGAAACTGTTTCCAGAGGACACCTGCCCCCCCTTAATACTTCCCTTCTCTTCCTCACTCTCATCTGAGGCAGTACTCCCACTCCCAGCCTCACCGCCCCCAAAAGAAATATCACAGCTGACTGCTTCTTGTGCACTCGGTACAGCCACTGTCAATGGGGTGCTCTTAGGAGTTCTCACACCGATGAATTCCTTTCCACCCTGTCCGCCCATGAACTCCCTATGCAACTCATAGAATACTGACAGTAAAGATAGAAGTATAGGTCCCAAAATGCACCCTTGCAAGGGATTCTCAAATGCATAAAGGCCTCCTAATATGCCCAGACTCATGAGATATGCATGTCCAACATCTTGCAAAATGACGGTGTCACCATGCCAGTACGCCCACAGCTGCGCCAGAGCAAGCGTGAATCCAGCAATGGGTCTTTTTCTGTAGAACACTAATAATGCAATAGCTGGTGTTGCTACCACTGGTGTAGGAACGAAAGGCAAGAGGGCAGATACTCCTGATGCTACGGAAGTCGCATAGACCAGGGGAGCATCCAGCACGGAATGTATCAACCAACTCCAGGCCACATGGAAAAAGACTAATTTCATCATAGATGACAGTACACCACCCAATGCATGATTCAATGCAGCTACCACTTTTTTGCGTCCGACCTCTGACAGAGGCAAAACATTTGCAGCATGCAGGATTGGATCCCTATCGGCAGCAAGCAAATAATACAGGAGCGCCAAGAAAAGAGTGAGCTGCAAACCTGCCTTGACAACGCCTATTCCTAATCGTAAGACACCTAGACCACCCATGAATGCAGCCGCAGCTGAGGAACCAAGGGATATGGCTAAGAGTCTTCCTACAGCCAGCAAAGGCTCTGCTATGGCGCCTGCCAGTCGTTGCAATGCATTCAAGTCTGCTCCTCTTCCGCCTCCTCCTCCACCTCCTCCTCTAGGCTGAGCTGCACTCTTTACTGCGTTAGAAACGTACGTGGCTGCAAGTTTAATTTCTGCTATACCTTCCCTGACTTGCCCTCTCCACAATTTGGAGTAGGCAGACTGCAACCTGGTTCCCAACACTCCAGCCCAGCCTGGTAACAGCATGCTCCTGTCAGGGCTGCCACCAACAACCCTTGACATGTCATCTACACACAGCGCCAAGAGCACATTTGCTGAGTGCAATCTCCTTTGGGTCTCTTCAGCCAATATCAATGCACCATGGTGTGCTTCCTTTGCCACATTCAATTTCTCATCCATCTCAATAATCAATCGTTTTCCCTCTAATAGTAAATCCTTATCATCATCTTTCCTCCCACTTACTTCCTCCGACTCCTTCATGGCCTCACTCAGAGCTCGTCTCCCTACGTCCACTGCCTCCTCTGTATCCTTGAGAACGGATGCAGCCTGTGCTGCAGCCACTTCTGCCCTGGCCACTTCCACAACCCTCTTTTCCTTCGTTCGAGAGGAGCATTTTCGAGGACCTTGCAAGCTCTCCAATATCAATTGGATATCGGTGACCGCAGAGGTAAGATTATTAGCCTGAACAAAATCAGCCAAGCGGACATCGACCCAGTGAGCAACTCCAGGGAGTGACCTCTGTGCAAAGTCAACTGCATCTTTTTGATAATTTGCCAGCCATGGGGGTAAGGACACGTGCGATTCTAACTGCACACTGTCAGTACCATCCGGATTGAGATCTAAAAATGCAAGGGATGCCACTGCAGCATTAGCCCATGCTGAAGGGAAACAATTCCTGAGGGTGTATACTGCTGTTCTGCCTTCATCTGCAACCCTTGCTGACAGGAAAAGCGCAAGTAGTACAGTCCCCAAGAATATCCCCACAATCAATAGAAGAGATGCTATTGCATTTAGATTCTTCCTTAATCCACTTCGTATGACATCATCAAGCCACCTGGCCGCCTCCTGCAAAGGGCAAAACACAGACTTGAAGGCATGGTGTGCAAAAGCTTTCATCTTGTCTGTAGCTGCTACGTCTTGCCCTCTATCCTCCACCATGCGGGTAGGCGGGGTGAGTGGAGGTGCTTCAGTCTTTCGTGGGCCGACTGAACTGAAGTCTAATTGAGCTGGACCTCGGTGTTCCTCGGTCGTGGGAGATGCAGCGTCTAATCGTTTCTGTGTGAAGGGACTCATGGGAGTTTTCAGAGGAGAAAGCACTGCAGACCCCAACCAATTGGTGGTAAAGAATAACAAAGGCACCCCAGCCAGGACTAGACAACATGTCAGGGTAAGAATAAATAGTTGCAAAGTTGCTGACCAAGCTGTTGTCAGCCATTGAAAAAGAATCCAAGCAACACAACCGTGCAAAAGCCACCTTAGCAATGCAGTGCTCTGACTTTTAGCTGATGCTTGCTTCTGAGCACTGCTCTTCTTCTTCCTTCTCTTATTAGTCTGTCTCGATTGCAAGACATCTAGACCAGCCTTAGCATAAGCACTAAATCTGCTTGATGAAGCTTGGACATTTTTTATTAAACTGGTATGCTTTGACATAAGATTCCCTCGTACTTTCATCCTCTGGCGCTCTTGCTGGTCCAATATTCCTTCAGCATGCCTTCTCCATTTTGATAACACTCCCTTCACCTCCTTAAACCCTTCAAACAATGATATAATGGGGTACCCTAGGGTACTTATAAGTGCCCATGCTACTGAGTAATTAGCAGACAGTGCAATGTCGAGTCGGCGGACAAGCCATTCCTTTGGTGGGCGAAGCGCAACGCTGCATAAGAATGCCCACAAGATGGAGTCGTTGAAGTCGCTAAAAACGACCCAAAGGTTGTATAACAACAGAGCCAGGCAAACTGCAAGGGCGTTCCCCAGACCAAAAATTGCTACCTGAATATACAACGACTGCGATGAAGGGTTATCCATTCTGGCCACTAGTCAAACTCCGTTCTGTGGAAGGAACCATCTTCCCATTCCGCACATGCTGGATTTTGGTTTTCGGTGGGAACACACTAAGACTTTTATAGTATTCGATGTCGAACCTCTCTTCAACAGGCAATTGATACGACCAATTGTTAGCTTGGCCAGCCATCGAACAAGGTTATTTTGGCAGACTGTTTGAAAGGACAGAATTCATGATCCTCAGGTCCAGAAAGAGTAATGCAATTACAATTGTATAGCAATTTTGTTAGAAATACAGTATTTCTTTTCGGGCAGTAGTAATGATATTTATTGTAAGCTGCAATGAATAAATATCGTTGATAGATCAGATTAAAATGTCATGTCAGCAGGACCCTATAAAGGAGACCATCAGGCTCTTGAAACTAAGACTTAGGGATTATGATGTCGAACGAGCTGGGGATCGGGTCACAAATGCGGTGACAAGGGGAGCAGTGACTGGGCTTGCCTTACGGGGCGGTCTTAACGCTGTCTCTTACCTCCTCAGGTTGGTTAGAGGACGAAAATCTGATGGTAGGTCAAGCCTTCAAGAACTCGTCACAGACTCCTTGAGATGGGCAGCATTTCTAGGAGCGTTCTCCGGTACATTTGTGGTAGCCGATGAATTCATTGGGCTTTTGGGAGGACGAAAGAGGACTCAAGCTTGGCGAGCCATGGCAGCTGGTGCGGCAGCAGGCCCAACCCTGCTTCTCACTGGGAAGGACACCACACATACAAGCTTATCACTGTATATTTTTATCCGTGGATTAGCACTTTTGGTTCGATGTGGCAATCTACTAACAGCTGCAGCCTGGAAAAGAAAGGCACTTTTCTTCACCAGGTGGGTCCACGGAGATACCGCGCTCGTTTGTATTTCTACCATGCAGATTGGTTACAGTTGGATTGTACTCCCCTCAACTCTTCCCCCTTCCTATGTACACTTCTTGAATAAGCACGGAGGGAAACCCTTATATGTGTACCAAGGGGTTCGAGAGTTGGTGGGAAGAAAAGGAGAGGGGGGAAGATTGACGTCATTACAGACGTCTTTGCACTATGGCCACGAAGATCCAAGGCCATGCCAATTTTTACATCCTGGGAGCAGCTGCTCATCCCATTCATTAAAATTTTTCCCAGAAGCCTACCTCAGAGCATTGCCAGTATACTTTCCTGTGTATATCATCCCAGCAGCACTGGTTCACCGTAAACGCTTGATAAATCCAGCGATGGCTCAAGAGTTATGGGGCAAAGTTCTGATTGGAGCATGCAGGTCATCAGCGTTTTTAGCTCTTTACTGTAGTTTAGCTTGGCGTGGTGCATGTGGAGGTTTCCAGTTGACTGGCAGAGCAACAGGAGCTGGCATTGCTATGTCTTGTTGGGTAGCAGGACTAGCCACTCTGATAGAAAAAAAGTCACGTCGGATGGAGTTGGCTTTATATTGTGTCTCTAGGGCAGTTGAATCTTTCTTCTTGTGCACAATAGCGTGGGGGTGGATCAATCCAAAGGCAATTCCAAAGAGATTGGACGTCTTGCTATTTTCAGCGGCGACAGCATGCATCTGTCATTGCTACTCTGACCATCAAGGTGCGCGTAGAGATGTCTTCAGGTCCAAATATTTGTCAGTATTTGACTTTATTCTAGGAAATATTGGGTTTCGACATGGCTCCATCAGCCACAGTCCATCCAACCTTGACATACTGAGTTCATGGGAAAGGAGACTGGAGGGCACAGGGATACCGCTGAGATTAGTGAAGTCTATGAAGAGTGTGACACAGCTTGCAACATTAAGCCAACAGAGGGATTTAAGTTCGTTGGATGATGGTGCTGGGTGATAAAAGATAAGGCCAGGCAGACCCTAGGTGGAGACTGAGGAGCAACTGCGCTGACACAGAGTCAGGGTAGAGAATCTTGCATCATACCACAAAAATCTAGTCTTGTTCATTTCAGGGTATATTTCATGCAATTTAATTTTTTAAACTGAATTTTGATCTACAGTATGAGAGCCAGGTGCTCTCTACCACATTCTACGAACAAACCCTCAATTGCAATTGTAACAAAATATAGTTACTGCAATAGGCCGCGCAGTGCAGCGCTCAACGTCTTGAATGAATCTGTAAAGTGCCCAAACCAAAATTCTAGGCAAAAATCGGAGACTGGTAGTCGGCAGAGTGTAATCCCTCAGGCTCAGGCAGGATACACTGGTCCCGGGGACCTTCCAAATGGCAGTGGAGAAGCTATCGCAGCTGACTCATCAACATCTTCCCCATTGAATTCATCAGAACTGGAAAGCCCCGAGTCTACCAACCCACTTCAAAAAGTAATAAAGGTATATAATAATGCACTGGCACGAAATCCAGTCGGCACGAAGGCCTGTACCAGCTTCATCGGGTTCAGTATCGGAGATCGGCTAGCTCAGACCATCATGGATGCTCCATTTGATCCATACAGGACTCTACGCCTGGGTTTGTATGGACTTTTACTGGATGGACCTATTGGACATGCATGGTATCGATTGCTGGACAAGTATGTTGAACCTAATAACCCAACAGGCACCAAGGCTGTGCTGACAAAGACGGCATTGGACCAACTATTGTGGGCTCCAGCCATGACGTGCATTTTCTTTGCTTTCTTGAAACTTTTGGAAGGACATCCAGATGCAATTTTAGGAACTATTCAAACAAAATTGGTCCCAACAGTAGTGGCCAATTACCTCCTGTGGCCGCTTGCACATTACTTCAATTTTAAATATGTTCCATCGGAGCATAGAATTTTGTTCAACAACGTTGTATCTATCGCTTGGAATGCTTGGTTGTCCTGGTTTTCCCACTTTGGCGGAGGAGGTCCACCGGATGTAGTCTCCAGTTTTCTTCATGGTGGGCCACCAGATGTGGTAGCTGGATTCTCACTGCCCTGTGGAGTCAAGGCGGAAAGCTTAGCTCCCCACTTGATGAGTGCTTTCAAGGAAACGTCAGCTATGGAAACACTCTTACAGCATTGGGGTGTTGAAGCTCTTCCATCATCTCATGTGGGCGCAGACCTCTTGAGCCACTACTTTGACGTCAAGCGAGAAATGCTTGATAAATGCTGTACACTGCCCAACATTGGTCTTTAGGAAATGAACACTCGCTTTCTTTGTGCTTTTTTTGGAAAGTCGATAATAAAATTAGAATGGTATTGTATCATCATTTTTTACATCTCATCTTTTGTAAGATACTTAGTCAGCGGAAGAAATAAGCCATTGCTTGTAGTCGCTCATGAACTTTGCCACAAATGCCTCTAAATGGAAGATGGCCTTGGACCCCAGCTGCATACGATGTTCATACCCAGCAGCACTAATAGCGGATCCTCTTCGCAACTCATCATCTAATCTCTTCATGACAGCGAATAAAATTTTCTTTAGAATAAGCTCAGGTGGAATGCAATTGACGAGCAACTCATACATCTTTCCCCGGATTGCAAAGAGCTGCTTGGGTGTCTGTTCCTGCAGGACATTCATGGCAATCTCATTAGCATACTCCTCCCAATCAGGTAAAGCTACCTTTTGGTCCTCGCTAAATGGATATTTGTCAGCAAATGCTGCCTCCAACGAAAGGAGAGCTCTACGAAGATTTCGATCTGATGATTTAGCAATTTCTTGTGCCAGACGGCCAGGCAACAACAATTCTTCCTTTGCAGCCGTCACCTGAAGCATTTCAACAATCTTCTCCTCATTAGGTGCTGCTACACGAATACACAAGCATCTGGAGCGAACTGGCTCAATTACTTTGCTGACATTGCTGCAATTCAGGACCAGCCGGCATGCTGATGAGTATTTCTCCATAGTACGTCTCAGCGAGTGCTGTGCTTCCTTGCTGAGCCTATCCACTTCGTTCAAAACAAGGACTTTGAAACCTGCCTTGCCATCTGTACCCACTGGCCTTGACCTGGCCATTTCTTTGATGATTTCTTGTACTACATATCGATCATTATTATTGGCATCACTGGGATTCAATTCTAAGTGAAATGCGGACGCAACTGTCGTCAATTCAAGCTCTAGAGTCCGAGATGGAAGCTGGATTCTCCAAGGCTTACATTCGACTTTGAGTTTTTCAACTCCATTTCCATATATCTCACGAAGGAGAGCAAGAATTAATGTCTTTTTACCTGCCCCTGGTGGTCCATAAAACAGAGTATGAGGGATGTCGCCGCCCGCCACCTTGAGTTGAGGGGAGAGTTGTGAGTTTCCAGAAGGAGTTCGAGGCATTCCGAGGTTCACATACCAGTTTGCGAAGATTGTCTGCGATGTCGCTGTGGAATTCGAATACTTCCAAAGTTCTAGGACGATACTGCAAGAGAAAGGAGATCATGCCTACAATAAGTTGAAGGACTATATAGGAAGATATATATGGCACCGTTACCTTGTCTACATATAACATGTTGCAAAAACCAGACAGTGCGCCTTGAAAAATCTTTGGACTTTTTAAATTGTATTTGATCGCGGTCACCTTTCTGTACCAACGGCTATTGATCTTCTGGTGACCAGATTATCTGTGATGGATAGTCCTAGTGAGCACAAATAAACGTAACGACTGCGGCCTTTCCAGGGACGTCAGTATAAACACAAACGACAGCCAAAAGCTGATCCAGTGTAAGAGAAGATAAAAAACAAAGAGAAATCGATCCATCCAAGTGATTTCCACTTCCAGTCATGATGTGGATGCCAAGTGTGGTCAAAAAGTGAGACGTCGCCAAGTCACAGCAACACAAATCAGTCTTGGATATTGGTATTTGAGGACAAAAGGGGTGGGTGAGTGGTCTGACAGGGGACCCTTACCATATTTGACATATGGGACGAAGCAGCATCAGAAGAGCACACAAAACAAAAGCTGGTGGACATGTTGTAGCAGGCAATCCTCCGCTGCTTGGGGCAGGAGGGGCAGGGAAAGGGGATGGAGAAGGGATGGTTGGGCTCATATTTGGGCCTGGAGTTGGCGATGTGCCATTGGTGTCAGGCACCGTGGTACTGAAATATGTCACGACATCCACAGTCTGTCTCAGGTCATTATTTTCAATGTCCAACCATGTCTTTTCCAGATCGATAAGTTTGCTCTTATTCCCATACTGCATGAGATAGACCATACTTGAAGCCAGAGAGTCATACAGGGCAGCATCTCCTTCCTTGCTGATGGCAATACCATAGGGAGCTGTGTCCAGAGGTTCCAGTCCTGCTACCTGAGGAATCTCAAGCATGAATCCGCTGTCCTGCATGTATGCTATGCAGTCCCTGCCTTCAATAGCCATGTTGATGGCCTCTTCGCTGGTATCAACCACAACCACATCGGCGCCTGTTACTTGCACTATATCATCGATGCCATAGTATCCTGCTTTCGCACATATTGGCTTCCCTTTCAGACCATTCCACCCTCCCGCCATCATGATGGATTCCCCATTTGTGGGAGTAGCAAACAATGTAATACCACTGGAATAATAATATGGATGGATGAAGCTGACAACATCTTCACGAGGTGATGTGACAGAAATAGTCCCGATGCTGAAGTCTGCTGTACCATTGACTACTACTTCTAGTCGGGCATCCAATGAATACACAAGTAGAAACTCACAAGTAGCTTCAGCCAGTGTGCAAAGTAACCTTGCGAGTTCAACTTCAAATCCAGTCCATTCTGATTGGGGACCCATTACGGATACATATGGATACACACTTGTGGCCGGCACTGCCACGACAAGTTTCCCCTTTTCAATGTCGCTTCTGTTTAAGGGAGCAGCACTTCTATTGCTCGCTACAAACTCTGTAAAGAAGGTACTTATACCATCAACAGTATCTGCCAAATGGGGGTTGGTGGATAGACCCATGTCCGTCATCCAGCTTTTTTCGAAATCCAATATCTTACTATCGGCGCCAGCTTGCATGAGACGAACCATCTTACTGGAAACATATTCGTACACTGCTTGTCTTCCAAATCGGTTCGTAGCTAGTCCATAAGGCCGAGGGTCCAGGAGTGGCAACCCAGGCACTGGTGAGAGTCTTCCATCCAACTGGCCGCTGTCACCGAAAAACGCAATGCACTCTCCCCTCTCAACTCTGTCAGCAGATCCGGCCATATCTGCAAATACTAGAACAGCACCATATTTGGAAACCACAAGGTCGTCATCATAGTTCCCGAAAAGTGTGCAGACAGGCTTTCCGGAGATTCCGCTCCAGCCACCAGCTGCGATGGTTGCTGCATTTTCAGCTGTGGTGTAGAGAGTAGAGCCAGCAGAATAATAGAATGGATGAATAAATGTCACTACCTCTTCTCTCTGTGGTGTAACAGAGATACTTCCTATAGATAAGTCAGCTGTGTCATTCTGGACAATACTCAAGCGATCGGGCAAACTGTCGACAAGTGTGAACTCACACACTTGAAACTCCGAACCGCAAATTTCTTTCAGTATGTCAATTTCAAACCCTGTCCAATTTGTAGGAGGTCCAGCTACAGAAGCGAAAGGTAACGCATTATCTTGATAAATGGCAACTTTGAGTTTATCCTGGCCATTGCATACGATGCCTTCGTACAGGATGGCGAGTAACACAGCACTGAAAAATCTCATCATTCCACTTCAAAAGAGCATTGAGACTTAATTGCGATAATTGTTTTATTTTCAAGTCGATTATCAGCGCCTTTGAGAGAGATTATCCTTGCTGTACATGTCACAGCCACCACTCCGTCATTGGATCACCTTGACAGCTGTCTTCAGGGACCACATACTAGAAATAAATGGCGAGATGATTTCGATGTTAAAAAACTTACAGTTGGAGGCTAAAGAATGAATCTTGGTTAAAGATGTCACCTTTGAGCAGTCATCCAGCTACGCATGATGCATCTGCTTGAGCAGTTGAGAGGCATGGTGGTCCCAACAGCAGTGCCTTGAAAAGTCCAACAGTTTGCAAAGGTTAAAAACATCAAACCATCCAAATTTCCTTAAAAATAATTTAAAATGGTTGATGAGGGTCACGGCCATCAAGTCTTGCCGTATTTGAGCGGCGATGTTTGGTTGGAACACATCCTGCCAAAGCTTGCTTTTGAACCTGTCAACCTTAGCAGTGCATTATGCGTCTCTAAATCATTTGCAGCTTCCTCTCAAAGTGTCTGGAAGAAAGCTTGTTTTGAAAGATGGTCCAATTGGGCCACCGTTTCTGCAGAACCTGATGACATTATTGAAAACTGGAAACGCCAGGCTGAACTGTTTGCACTCCGAGAGACAGAATTCTACGCCACTGAGCTCTTGAAAGGTTCTTTACGCCCTCAGAAAATTGTAACTGACCGCCATCGAGGAATTCTGACGGAGTGGTTGTGCGAGGTAAGTTGCATGGGATGTCTCATCCAGTTGTTGCCGGCTTATCACTTCAACCTTTATTCGTTTCCAGGTCGCTTATGATTGGCAATTGGACAGCGCTGTTGCCTTCAAGGCTGTATCTTACCTTGATTATTTTCTGTCTTGCAGAGAGATCGTCGAACTCTCAAGGTAAGCTTGATCTGACAATATGGTATGGCTTCCTTCCACCAGTAGACCTCACCAACTTCTTTTATTCAATAGTTTTCAATTGGTAGGCCTTGCCTGCCTTCGCGCTGCTTTAGGCGATGCTCCAAAGCCTACTGCTTTGACCGGGAAGGACAAGCTTCTTGACCCTCACCGTTTTGCCGAAATTTCAGACAACACCTATACATCTGAGCAGGTTGAAGAATGCACTTTTTTCATCACAAATATTATACCTGAGATCTTGAAAACATCTCCTAATTCCAAGCAATTTCTACGGTCATTTTGGCACCGTATTACTTTGTATACAGGGGAAGTCCACCCTGATGAGATGCACATTTATTCCATTGCAGCATATTTAGTACAGCTGAGTTTATTGGATGTAGAATGCTCCACCCAATGTGCCTCAATAGTAGCAGCTGCAGCTTTGAGCCTTGCATTAGGGATGTTTGGGAAGACACAATGGCCAGCTTCCCTCAAATGCTTCAGTGCATATGAGATTTCAGATTTAGAGCCACTACGTTGCCGGATGGCTATGCTCCAAGCTACCAAGAGGGCTCCTCAGTTGAGGCATCTTTGGAGATTGCAATGTGAGGATCACAATTACCCAGAATTTACTGGACGTTGGCAAAAAGTTCTGTCATTATTTGAAGCACCTAGTCAGTTACTTTTTACTATGGCCCCGGATGGAGCAAAATTGATTCCAGATGGGGAGCAGGAGCAGGAAAATGAGCCCATGCAGGTGGACTAGGGATAAAAGTCATAACACAGTCATGGTACAGGAGCTGAGAGCCATATTTTATGCTCCAATCTAATCAACAACTAACAACCAATGACATTTTATTGTAGCGAATGAATTTTATAACTGAACTGACGTTTTACTGATCTTTGGTCTGCTATGGAGCAACTGAATGAAAGCAATTTTGACTCTGTCCATACATAGTTGATATGTACAAGTTTAACAATGACGATAAAGTCTACCTTTTCTTTCTTTTCCTGCCACCTTCTGACCGTGTACGCACTGGCGTCTTCTCGAGGGGTTTCTGTTTGGTCTGCTTGTGTTTTGATTTGAGTCCATTCTGCTTGGGCGCTTTTGCTCTGTCTTGTCCACTTCGTAGCAACTTCTTTTCTACATGATTACAATGAAGTTGAGGGGCCATGGAGCTCTTGATAATGAAAGACTCATTGTTCTCTACATCTTCTTCTGAGCTACTTTCTTCCTTTTGGACATTACAGCGGGACCCCAAAGTCTCCTTGGACTTTGCATCTTTCACCGCTTCGTTCTGCAAGAAGAACTCATCTGCTTCACCAGTTTCTTGATATTTTTGTTCTAAATCTCCTAATTTACTTTCTGCAGCTAAAAGTGAGCGACCCTCATCAGCCTCTGCGATCAGGGCTTCTTCTGCCATGCGCTTCCTGACAATGACCTTGAGTCTATGACGCTCTGCATCCAGTGCTGCTTGCGCCTCTGGATTGTCGCAACTTTTAAGGATGGAGACATATTTCTCCCCTTTTGGAAAATGCATTACATACAGCAAGTCATCCTTTAGTTTTTCTGCTAGGGATTGCTGACTCTGCATATTCTCAGCCTTTTTGAGGAGTCGCTCAAGCTTGACCCGCTCAAAAAACCGGACGTGGTGATAACGCTGGGCATACTTGCGCTCCTTCTCTTTGTTTTGAGTTTCTTCTAGCTTCGCCTTAAGTTCCAATAGTGCAGCTTCTTGCTTAGCACGGATTTTAGGAAGGATGTCAGGCTGCAAGCACGTGGGGCTTCAGAGGTCAGCGGCTGCATGCACGGCAATGGAGATTGTGACGTACCTTTGCCAACAAGCGCTCTACGCCTCGTATTGCATTCTTTATAGATCTATGCTTTGTAGCTCCCGTTTTTATATGCCCTCCTGTCTGCTTCAGTCGCTTTTGTGGAATTGGATTCGAGTTCTTTCGTTTCTCTATCATGACGCCTGAAATACTTACGTGAAAGAATTTTCAACTCGTTACGTAAATATAATCACTAAAACAACCGTAACTCCGCCATTGCTTCTTTTCGTTTAGGAGCGTACCACAATGCTACTCGAGCTCCACCCCCAGTCCCTGGAAGAACAGAATCCAAACCCCATACAGTCTCAAGCAGGCAGGGTCGCACACTGACTGCAGTCTGAGCTATTCCTCTCAATGTAGACCTCTGACCTTCGTCTTCTGGGACATTGGTAGGGTCCAATGCAAATCTCAAGTCGCAATGTGCCCGCACGGGTCCAATCACTTGCTGAGAGATGGAAGCGCTCAACGCGTGCCATGAGCCTCTACCGTCCAATGCAAACGCTCTATGCCTATCAATATTAGACTGGGATTCTCCCAAAGAAGCAAGGTTTGTAGGATTCAGTGCCAGACCTACCACATGCGGCGAGGTTAATCCGATATCTGCTCTCAGAGAGAAAGCAGTGTAATCAAATACTGCCCTAGAGAAACGTCCAAGTTGACCTGTTACTGCAGCAGATGCAAACAGCCGTAATGCAGTCCCTTTGAGGTAAGGTTCCCATGCCTCTGCAAGCTGACTTGAAAATGAAGCCAGACTGGATGTTGAGGCATTTCTTTTACTAGACGTGAGTTGTGGCTCACCAGGAAAACCGAGGACACCCTGTAGAGCAGGCAATGGCATCCTAGCCAAGCAACCCATTGCAGCATTCAATTTCAAATGAGGCACTGCAAGCAGCACTGAATGTGGCCGTCTCTTACTTGGCCCTTTTCTTGACAGCTGCTCACTCAATCTCTGCAAAGAACCATCCTGTATTTCTTGCGTAAGTCTGACGACGGTAGACCGCAAATCGGATAGCACTGCCTCTGCATTCTTCATGGCGACAGCCACATCATCAGATGTCACAGGCAGTGACCTTGCATCCTGCTTCACTGGGACTACTCTTTCAGTAGTATCAAGATTGACGTCGCTGCTACTGTCAGTCGACAAATGTTGAAGCGGCACCTCATCATCATCGACAACCAAAGAAGCTGCCGCGTTGATGGCTGATGTGACTCTATTCCCTTCTTCGCTGCCCTCTTCCTTTGCACTAGATTGTCTTGAGATGCCTTCTCGTTTTAGCAAGGCATTGCCATTGGGGCCGCTCAAGGTCACATCGTTTTTCCCACCAGCCTTCCATAAGTATGCCTCTCCTTCTACTGCCACAGCCCCTTGTGCATGCAGAGTTGTTCTGAGAATATTTCTTTGCAACGAGATTGATGGCATCCTTCCTTGGTCTTCTGATGGAGGTGCAGCCACTTGATATAGGCCTACTCTGTATTGGAGGCCATCACCTCTATCATGGGAGACTAAATCTAATGATGATGCAATATTTACTTTTGCATACTCTCCATTGCAGTCTATATAGTCCAAATTTCTACTATACGTAGCTGTGACATCATGCCCTGGTAATGTCAAGCGTAGCAAACTGTGAGTTTTGCACGCATCGGACCATTGCAGCCCTGGGCTTTCTTGGGCCTGCTTTAGACACTGAATGTCTGGGGCTTCTATACACACATTGCAAGTCAGCTGTCGGCCAATCTGAAATCTACTCCGTGTGCAGATTGAGTAGTTTGACAAGTCTTTGACGGTGTTTAATTTTCCAGCACCATTGCGAATTGATTGAACTATGCGTTGGGCTTTCACTCTGCCGCTTACAGCCGTCCACCACCGATATCCACCAACCCGTGCTAAAACTCTGTCCAGTACCACACCTCCACTGTGACCCTCATAAGATGGAATAGCGGGTGCTCCAATTGCTTGTGCAGCAAGAAGTTGCTGGGTCCTCGACAACCCTGAAGCTCCCGTCAAATTGAGAGGCTGCGGCTCACAGGCAAGCGACCAAGATAGTCCATCGATGGATCTTGAGGAGTGGACAGGTTGTTCCCAAAATTGAGAGCTTATCACCCTTCTGGCGTTCTGTCTCGATGAGCGCTTCTCAGGAATTAACGGCATAGCTTAATATTATCCCGAAAGAACTCTCTGATTGAGAGTTAAAAAAGCGATCTCCCTTTGTATTTTGGCGTGCGTATGCTCGAGTAGATATCATACATCCCTTATTACAACAATCAAAACAGCCACTCGCTGCTTCATCAACTAATCTACTTTATAAGGTGCTCTGCATGGTGCTCCAAATGATCGTCAATGAAGGTGGCAATTGTGAAGTAGGAGTGATCATACCCTGCTTGCATCCTCGACACTAAATCCAATTTTCCAGCAGCAGCCTCTTCAAGTTTCCAAGGGTGCAATTGAGCTTGCAGAAAGTCATCATCAGCGCCTGTATCCATCAGTACAGGAATCCTAGGGCCATGATAGTCCTTTAGCAATTCTACAGCATCATATTGCTTCCATTCATCTTTGTTACTACTGCCCAGATATCCAGTAAATGCCTTCTGACCCCAAGGTACTTGTGTGGGATTGCAAATGGGGGCAAATGCTGATACTGATTTGTATTTTGATGGGTTTTTAAGGGAAATTGTCAAAGCACCATGTCCCCCCATTGAATGACCCATAATGGAGCAATTGTCAACATCCAACCTTTCAATAGTACTTAATACACCTGGTAATTCCAAAGTTATGTAGTCATACATTCTATAATATTTCCATTTATCTTCCGTGGCATTCAAATAGAAGCCTGCCCCCAGTCCAAAGTCCCAGGAATCTGATTCTCCAGGAATATTCAGCCCTCGAGGACTGGTGTCAGGAGCAATGATTGCAAGTCCCAACTCTGCAGCCTTACGTTGAATTCCAGATTTTTGCATCACATTTTCATCGGTGCATGTGAGGCCTGAGAGGTAGAAAAGCACCGGAACTTTGGACGTTCTGGAGGAGGCAGGAGGGAAGAAGGCAGAAAAGTTCATGGCACAATTCAACAGCTGACTATCATGACTGTATCTTCGAACCCAGCCGCCAAACATCTGTGAAAGAATGGAACGTCGGTGCTGAGTGGACGGTCTAGCGGTGATCCGATCGGATGCACTAGGTGGCTCACCTTGTTGCTCTTGAGCAGCTCGGGCATGATTGACAATAATACTGCGGCGCGTAGATATCAGAATGTGCATATAAAAATGAGTTATAAAGTCCACCATGCAATCGGATGAATCTCTTCAATAAATAACAACTGACTGAATGGAGCAGTAGGGTCCCTGTTGTTGTTGCCAGAGCACTTCTGGGTGGGCTCTTAGTCCTCATTGTCACAGCTGCAAACCGTCTGATCTTCTAGTGAGAGAAGTTGATAGTAAAGTGATAATGTAGTGGAACCTTTTCCTTCAAAGTCTAGAATCATAGTCTATGCTGTGCTGCTCAAGGAACATTTGAATATGGCATGCCCAGCAACGGCAATTCTTCCAGATAAAATTTAATTGAACTGCTAGTAATGGTGTTTTAAAGATTAGAATAACGCCAATCAAATCTAATACGATGGGCGAGCGTCCAGACTTTAAAGCTCACACGGGTAATTTCAAATTGTTTCGAAAATGGTTTCTCGAGTTTCTCTTAATGTCTTTCTGTATGATGTTCAGCGCGATTGCAAGATTTTCTCGAAAATTTTAGAGGCGTCGCTAACGATGAAACAGGAACACTCATCTCTGTTAATAAATATCTTGCTCAGCTGGTAAGTTATTTGGCTGTGGTGCATTCCCACAAAAGTGGTTTTATTAATTCAAGCGTTGTGCAGCAAGAAATAGCGAACAGAAAGAGGGAGACCCTGGACGTCGATTTAGACGATCTGGCCGAGTATGTAGCTGACGACTTTGACTCATTGATAGAATTCGTAGAGAGCAACACATTACAGTATGTTCAGATGTTTGCCCAAGCAGCAGATGCTGCTATGCCAGAGGCTACTATAGCAGAGTTACCAGAGGATGTCTTTGATGTCATGTTAGAACAGCGACGAAGAGCTCAGGAACTCACCCGTGCTCAAGCAGAATCAGAAGGGAGACCTGCCCCTGAGGCCAATGACCCAAGCTTTGACATCCCTGCATCATTAACACGGAGGTATCATGTTATATTGCATCCCAGGAAGAAGTCTCCTCGGTGTAAATTGCGTGGAATCAGCGCTGTCAATATTGGAGGCTTGGTCACCTTTAAAGGCATCGTCACTCAGGTGACTGATGTCAGACCCCAGTTGACAGTAGCCACATATCTAGATGATGAATCTGGCTTTGAAATATACCAGGAAGTCAATGGTCGTACATTCAACCCTTTAGCTCAAGCACCACCAAAAATGGGAGATCATACGGGGAGTAAAGGCCACACCGACCTCCACATGCAGGTTAGGGGATCTAAATTTGTCAGGTATCAGGAAGCTAAAGTACAGGAGTCGCCAGATGAAGTCCCACAAGGAAGCACCCCTAGATCTATGACAATCCATCTCAGAGGAACTTTAACCAGATCTGTCAAGGCTGGAGATGCCATAGAATTGACTGGAATTTTCTTGCCAGAGCCATTTTCAGGTGGTCGGGGAAGGGGAAGAGCTACGCTTCTGACATCAACGTACGTCCATGCAATGCACATAGTAAGAGAAAAACAGAGCTATTCAGATATGTCACTGAGTGGAGATCAAATGCGAGCCATAGAAAATTTAATTGAAGATGGGGATGTGTACTCTCGTCTGGCGTCATCCATCGCACCAGAAATCTATGGTCATGAAGATGTTAAACGCGCTCTTCTGTTGGCACTGGTGGGAGGAGTGAACAGAACTTTGCCGGATGGTATGAAATTACGCGGGGATGTGCATCTGTGCCTCATGGGAGATCCAGGAGTGGCCAAATCTCAGCTACTCCGGTATGTAGCACACATCTCTCCTAGAGCAGTGTACACAACTGGTAAGGGATCTTCTGGCGTCGGTTTGACCGCTGCAGTACTCAGAGACCCCACAACGAATGAGATGGTCTTAGAGGGAGGCGCTCTTGTAATGGCAGATAAGGGCATCTGTTGCATTGATGAATTTGATAAGATGGAAGAGGGTGATAGGACTGCCATACATGAAGTCATGGAACAACAGACAGTTTCCATTGCCAAGGCTGGAATTACTACAACCCTGAATACGAGAACGACAGTTCTGGCAGCCGCCAACCCAGCTTTTGGAAGATATGACATTCGTAGGTCACCCGCAGAGAATATCAATCTTCCAGCTGCTTTGTTGTCCCGTTTTGATTTGCTGTGGTTGATATTAGATAAACCTTCCATTGATGGCGATTTATCACTGGCTCAGCACGTTCTGGCTGTACACAGAGATGGCGCAGCTCCAGCTCCACAAAATGCATCTCAAGCTCCCCTGTCTCCAGAGTTGTTGAGGGCTTATATTGCTGCAGCTAAGTCTCATGATCCATATGTCCCATTAGCCTTATCTGACTATATTGCTGCTGTGTATGCTGAGATGAGAGCAGAGGAAGCAGCAGCAGCACTTCCCCACTCCTACACAACTGCCCGAACTTTGCTTTCCATTTTACGTCTGTCTCAAGCACTTGCTCGTTTGAGGTTTGCAGATCATATAGAACAGAATGATGTCGATGAGGCATTGAGGTTGATGAAAATGAGTAAGTCTTCATTGTACGACGAAAACAACGCAGAGAGAGCTTTGGATCCTATCAGTCGGATCTTTGCTCGTATTCGACAGCATGCAGAGAGGACCCAGAGCATGAGATTAACATGGGCAGATATATCAGACTTGTTAGGGACATCTTTTAAACCTGAACAAATACGACAATGCCTGGTTGATTATGCATCTATCAATGTATGGCAGTTGGAAGGCATCGAGACTGAAACACCTGCTGTCGTCCTTGCTGCTGCATGAATAACCATCATCCATCCAATCAAGTGTAAATAAATTATATATAGTATTTTACAAGCTTGATTGTCTTCGAGTATTATATCTATGCCGAGGCATTGGTAGGTGTTTAGTATCATTGTCATGATAATGTCTACAGTAATGAGATTGACGCAGCCATAGACCATCCGTACTGGCATCATCGCCCCTGGATCGAGTGGACGTCCCGGTGGACGACAGTGCGGCTGTGTGTCTTTCCTCAGCAAAATGGCCATTCCAGTCTACACTCTCTCCCGATTCTACACTTGTTATAGCACTCATACATTTTCTTGGTATATATACAGTTTCAACCACCAGTGACTGACGACATAGGGGGCACGTGAAAACGCCAGTCTTACTCTGGTGAAGCCAGGCTCTCAGACATGAAACATGAAACATGTGCTTGCAAGGTAGGACCTTTGCTGCTTTCATAGTATCCATACAAATAGCACATGTTGTTTCTTTCAGATCATCAGCGCACGCATCAGGTAGGCCATATTTCAATGTTTTTGTTAGCTTTCTATATTTTGCATAACCCTTCAAACGATTGACAATGCTTGATGAGAGCAGTCTGACATCCAAGAATAGGACTGCATCGATTAATTGCAGTCTGAGGCCATGCAAATGCCATAAATGGGCATAATGAGCTAAGGTTAAGCTGCCGATGACAAGATCTACCACGAGATCTAAATGAAACAGGAAAGTACCTTGATCGTTTTCCAGAGTGGCAGGAGGTGCACACTCATTCTCCTTAGAGTCAGAGTCACTATTCTTCTCTCTCCTTAATTGCAAGGCTTGAACGCTATATTTGACCAATGCATGTATTGCTTCAATAGCTACTATAATTGCATCAAATAGCCATAGTGCAGCCAACGAAAGAGATGTATTCCGCATTTCACTCATATAAGAAAGGATCCAAGCTGCATCATTGCCAAGAATTCCAAAAATGAGCGCCAAACATCTAATGTGTTGATGAGGTGATGATGATGGTGAGGACAGGAGTGCTTCACATCTCTCGCACGCTAAACAGACAAAAAGACGCATAAACCCAAAAACACAGAGCCATGCCAACCATGCTGTGACCTCTGACAATGTTGGATCTACGAGTGAAGCTAGGAAGACCACTTTGACCATGACAAACTTGAGCAGTCTATCTGCTAGTTTTGCACTTTCTGTCATTGACAATGGTTGGGCTCCAAGGAAAAGGTGCTTCGTCAACCATGCTGCAGCCAGCCACAAAGAAACAACGCAATTCGCAGCTGCAAATAGACCTAGTTGCGACTCTAGGACACTACTCAATACATCGTGGCCAAGTATCTGAGCTTCTTCAAGTATGATATGCGTATCACCTGAATCCCACAACTTATGGAGGATTTTGGAACCTTTGGATGCTGGGGACTGGGCAGGGAGCTGGTAGAGGACAGCAGTCAACGACACAACCGTGTGCACAAGAAACACAGCAGCTGTGGAGGAGCGACCCGGCATTTTAATATGTTATGTGCTATAATTCGGAGTACGAACACGATGTTGTTAAATTTGAAATGTTCTCTGCAACTTTGGTGCTCATGTGAATTAAATAGGTTCCGGGATCGGAGAACAAGAACGGTACTGAGGCTCTAATTTTCTCTAAGACGGCAAATTCGAAACCCCAAGGAACTTGATAATCTACGAACTGGTTTCTCAGAAATTATGTGTATACCCCTACGATTCAACTAGTCTTAGCAGTCTGAGACTGGAAGATTACCTCATTGAGTGTCGATGGGCGCCAAGTCAGCACGAGTTTTCATTCGGATGAGGTGCGGATAATATAGACAACACTATCTGCTATAATGCTAGACCCCAGGAGATCCAATACGAATTTTGATTAATACCGTAAATAAAATTAAAACGTTCTGTATAATCCTGGAGCATGAATCCCGTGCTGAACTTTCCAGCAAGCATTGAAAAATGTTGGCGACAATCCTCTAGACAACGCTTAGTTTCATCGTTTCAACGCCTTAAACCAAGCAGAAGAACTGTGTACAACAGCTTTCAAAGCCATAGAAGTGGAATCCACTCGCGTCCCATAGTCTTTGCAGCTGCAGATGGCAATGGTGCTTCAGTACCTGATACCACTCCTTCTTCAGCTGAAACCGCACGTACAATTGTCGATTTAGTAGCACATGGGACATTGTGTACAACTGGTGTGGATGACGTTCCATTAGGGACCTACGCAACATATGTCCTCGACTCTATTGGACAGCCAATTCTCCGGCTCCGAGCGGATGCAGTGCACACAGAGAACTTGCGCCGTAACCCACGCTGTAGCTTATTTGTGCAGCCTGGTGAGCACCCAGCTCGTCTTCTAGCAAGATTGACATTAGTGGGAACGGTAGAAGCGGTAGATGCAGAGCTGGCTGCCGAAGCTGCAGATTTGCACCGGAGGTTGCATCAAGGAGGGGTTGGAGTGGATGCTCCTCAAGAAGCAGACCTTTACTTTCGACTTCTAGTCGAGGAGTGCTTCTATGTGGGAGGACTGAGTGGTGCTTCAGCGGCAGAGTCTGTCAGTAGAGAAGATTATTGTTCAGCTGAAGCAGATCCGCTGAGAGCTTGTGCAGCGTCTTTGGCGGAGCAATGGAATAACAACCGCTTGGAGGATGTTTTGAGGATTGCAGCCAGCGCTACTGGTTCAGGATTTGAAGATATTGCCACTGCTGAGTTATTATGGGTGGATAGACTAGGTGCTTACATCAAAGCTACTTCTGTGGCGGGAGGTCACGCCGGCACATTTAGAATACCATTCTTGCGTCCTGTGGATGATGAGAGAGATGTGAGGTCCACCCTCACGATGCTCGCTCAAGTAGCATGGGAGGGTGAGAGGACATATGTACCGGTGTTCTCACCCCTCCCCCCCCCATCACCAGCTCCTAATTCCTAGACATTATTGGTAACTTGGTTTCCTTTCAATGTGTCAACCAACTCTTCCACGTTCCATGCTTCACTGACCCTGTGCTCTCCTATAGCTTCTCTCCTCAAAGCAGTCAAATGCGCTGTGGTGTCCAGCTTCTGAGCCAAGTCATGAGCTAATGAACGAATATACGTCCCTTTCCCACAATGCACATAAAATGAAACGTCTTGTCCTCTTTGTGTTACCTCAAATCTATCTACTCTAACAGGCCTGGCTGTTCTTTCCACTACTTCTCCTTTCCTAGCAGACTCATACAACCTCTTTCCCCCCACTCGTATGGCTGAATGCATGGGTGGCACTTGTACTATGTCTCCTAAGAACGTGTCTCTGGCTACTTGCAATCTCTCCTCTGTGATGTGTTCCCAAGGCAGTCTTTCAATAATTTCAGAATCAGCATCATAGGTACTCGTCCCCTCCCCTAACCGAAGAACACCACTATATTCCTTGCTTTGAGCCATGAAGCTCTCAACAGACTTGGTGCCTCTACCGACACAGACAATGAGGAGACCAGTCGCCATTGGATCTAACGTCCCTGCATGGCCTACCTTAAGAGATCTGGACTTAACGCCAAGTAATGATGCAATAGTGAACCTGAGTTTGTTGCAAACATCAAAAGAAGTCCAACCCTTGGGTTTGTCTACCAGTACAAAAGCATTGCCCCAAACTGTCATGTCGGTGGGCAAGTATGGTGGGGGGATCAAAGTTGGCCTATTGATGGCTTTAGCTGCTTCTCTTGAATCTGATGGAGCAGATTCGATGCTCTCAGTAGCTTGCACGCGGGCGCGCTTATTTCTATTTTGATCGTTTACCATGGTTTGCATCTGTGTAAGGGATGGAACTCGAAGATGGGAGGGCAATCGGCCCTTTATGAAGGATAATTGCATCTCACAAGAGCATTGAGTATTGAAAATAGTATGCATGTAAGCAAATGCCCTTGCTTTTTCAGGGATCTTGGTCCTGCCCGGTGCACGTCATTTCATTGATAAGCTCGAGATATCCTGACCTCTCTAAATTAAACATCTGTTGTAACTTATATAAGTTAACCTTCGACCTCACAGAACCCAAACTGGCCTGTGATGGTGACGCCATTGGAAATCAGGAATCGAAGAAGGGAGGCACAGGTACGGATTGTTCAGCGACATTGAGTACAAGTGGTTGTTCATTGCAGTCTTTATTGTGCAGAGGTGTATAAGGTTGGCAGTGAATGTTATGAATACATTCTTGGACGATTGGAAGGTAGGTAACCCGCCCGTTGTCTCACCCCAGAGGAGCGACCGGTTGAATCGGTCCCTACACGTGTGCTGTGCAGAAACACAATTCGGTCGGCAAGGATGTATGCGTACGATTAACCAACAATATGATCATTCAGTCAACAATCCCAACAATGGAGCTCTATGCCATAGACAGCATCCCATGTCTGAGGTCGGCATTGCAGGGCCAGTTGTATCAGGAACAAAACCAGCTCATCGCTCAACTGCAAGGTTCATTTAAGCAGCTTGAGGACACTGTACACATTTTGTTAGTAGCATTGGATGATTTAAATGAATTACTGGACAGAAGTAACCAGAAGCCTGAGAATGGACCTGTGTTCCATTCCCTGTCGCTCTCTGACATTGTATCATGCTTTCATGACATAACAGCGATGTACACTGAAGAATTGAACATTAAAAAGCTAATTGTAGATGATTTTATCAACTGCAGTCAAAAGAAGAAGAACAAAGAACATATGCATGTATTAATCACAGCATGGATGCTGTGCGCTGAGATAGATGAGAACCGAGTTCGGAGCCATATGGGCACGATATCTGAAGATATGAGTGGTTTTTAAATAGACATAGATTGTAGTGTCTTCTTTGAGTAGTTCGATCTCAGCCATTCTATGTTTGCCCCATCAGACCACAAGCCCTCGAGATTGTACTCGTCCCTCCACTCTTCCAAGAAAATATGAGTTACTATCGAGCCTGCATCAACAACCAACCATTCGGCAGTATCTACGTCGCCCTCTATGGTTGGGGCAACACCTGGAGCAACATGAGAACATTTTTCTCTCAGAGCATGCAGAATCGCTCCTGCTAATGAGCGTGCAGCTCCTGAGGATTGCGCACTTGCAACCACCATAAAATCAGTAAAGGTACATTTATTACGTACATCTATAATAGCAATATCTCTCCCATGCGCTTCTAATAATATATTCCCCATTTCTTGAGGTGAAAAGGGACTATAATACAATCCAGGGGTTTGTACAACAGGTTTACTCAACTGCCGTTGCACCTGGCTAACTTTGTGATGAGGTACCCTCCCGGCTTTATGGTGCAGGAGTGCAACACTCAGTCTCATAGCATTCTCTGCACTCATAGACAATTGTAGAATTCTATCGACAAGCAGGTCTTTATGGCCCTGGACATCTGCTCTCAAAGATGTCAAAAGGTTTCTCAGCTCGACAAGCTTCGCTTTCCCGAGGGCCGTTTTTGTGACGGTGACCCCTCCATCGACCAATTGTCTTGCACCATGCTTGGCTGCAAAGGACTCTATGCACATTTTAATGCCCTCAGGGGAGGTGGGAGACATCTCCAATGGACTGCCATACTGTTTCATGATTTCCTTTAAGCCAGGGTGCAGCTCTGCTAAAGCCGACAAGTCGTTTGGGAGTTTCGTTTCAGGAACCTCATCAGGATTCGAGGATGACCACAGTGAAGAGCTGTGTTTATCGACGGAGTCTGTAGAAAAGCATTGCAAGGCGCCTCTGGCACTAAAGAACAATGAGGATGGCTTTTCCAAAGTAATTCCTTCTAAACTCGTGTATAAAGCCCTTGTTACCTTTCTCATGAGACTCATCTTATCACGTCTTAGAGCTTAAACCATGTGAATGTATGATCATTTTATTTATGCTGCATACTCTCTTGGGCATGACCTTCTGTACTGCACCACATCGAGGTCGGGCCTGAGTTGTCGTCTCACCACTTGCACATTTGTAACTCAGGCTCCCTTCATGGCAACTTGCTGTAAACCTGCTGACACGACCTTCTTTTGTAAGGGTTACAATCCCGTGGTAGCCTGATCCAGGAATTGCTGAATCTCTGATCCAGCACCAGGGTACTGTGGGGATGCAAAGTGTCCAAAACAATTGTGGCCAAAGCCGATTTGATTGAAAGAAAACGCTGAGCTTGACGAGATGAAGCTGTGGAAATTGCAACTGTTAGGCTGGTCGACACTCTTCACTGGCAATACAATGCAATTCTTCAGCAGGGAAAGCACCACAAGTGCCAACGCCGCCTGACACAGTCCTTCTTGATACAGTCAAGCTGGAGGAGTGATGTGTGCTGAACCTTCTAGACCTACAGACAACCAAGACTATTTGTGGAGAATGAAATGCAATGGGATTGACGTCAAGTGTAGAATCTGAGCCAGTATCCGACATACTCACTGTCAATCCGCAAAGACGATCAATTCCCTTAGGGACAACTATCGGGATCAGCAGACTATCTCACTCGCCTCCAATATCTAATGACATATTGCTGCAAAACTCGTGGACACGGACCATACTACCAGTATGGTCACCTTCAGCGGAAAACCATGACGACAGCACCCAGTTGGCTACAGCTCTCCAGGGCGCCTCACAAGAACTCTCGACTGCGTCTAAAGAAATCGCTGCAAAGCAATGGGAGGTCAATCGACTTTTGGACCAAGTAGAGTCTGATGCAATCAACCTAAATCAGAAGATAATGAAGAAGTCTCAGTGTGTGCAAGAAGCAGCAGAAATTTTGGAGGAGATGTATGACAGGTTGGAAGCCCTTCGAGTAAGAGTACATGCTTTGATGAAGGAATGAGCCAGATTACAACCATTATGCCTCTTGAATGATCGTATGTATTGCCTCAGAGACTTCTAATGTGCCTGACTTCACAGCAAGTTTCATGGCAACATTCTTTTGAGAGTCGATACCAAATGCAAGCTTCACCAATACTGGGGTGTTTGGCACAAGGGTTCCCGATAGGAGAAGAGTATGGGATCTAGCATGTGGGGGCACAACATCACTACCCTCACATGCTGCCATTCCCATGATCTTCTGTAGTGCTTCCACTGCATCTTGTAATCCTTCCCTTTGACCAATGCCATAATCATCCTCAAGTTCTGTGTCTTCAGCTAGATCATTCCATGCGGCTCTAAATCCTTCTACTGGTACTGATGGTCTTATAAAGTCACTTGCTGCCACTTCAATGTCTTCCAGTTGATACTCGTCATCATAACCATCTTCCTCTGCCTCTCCAGTGGATGGGTCGATTTCTTTCACTCTAAATCGCAGTACACATCCGATTGTACCTACAGCCAGTTCTGCTGGACGGGATAAAACCACGTATGTTTGTGCTGCACCTTCTTGGGGCATGACCGCCAATGAAAGTGCAAGTTCCTCTTCAATTCCATTGGCTCCTTCAAGATCAAGGGCAACAGAAACATCTTCCAGCACCTGTTCTGTCACAGTATTCGTGCAATGAAACTGCAACACTACGTGCTGTGACAGGATGTGCTTCACACATGCAATTTTGTACTCCGTTTCATCTTCTGTCAGCTGTACAGGTCGACACGTCTTCAGGACAGGACCAAGCCTTGCCAACTGAGGTACAGCCTTGATCATATCCACATACTCACTCTCAGCAGGGGCATCCACCCCACCAATGCCCAACCCAGCTGAGACGGCAGCCGCAAGACCAGTAGGCTTGGCCTTCTTGGCCTTGGGCGTTGGTGGCAATGCCACTGGGACTGAATCTATATCAAATGAAGCATCAGATTGATCCAGCTCCAAATACTCTTTCAAGGCCGCCTCCAACCCTCGAGGGGGAGGGTTCCAAGTGGGGACTACATTTTTGACTGGATCAGGGCCTTGCAATTGATGCAGAGCCAGAGTTGCACGGTCCCTCACTTCATCGTCATTATCGTATAAAGCACGCCTGATGAGAATCAAGACCTTGGGCCGCAAGTCTTCGCACTTTGCTCCAAATTGTGCCAGTGCGCTCAATGCAGCCGCTCTGACTGTTGCATTCTCTAGAATGATGCGATTGTAGATATACCTTATATATCTGGAAGGATCCGAGGTACTGGGACCCTCCTGGCCCAATAAGTGGAGTACTTGGGTGCTTAAATGAGTGAACTCGCAGTCCTCAATGAATTCGCATAAATGAGAGAGGCCATTCTCCTTTGCTTCAGGAATTTCTTGGATGATTGCAAGGATTGCATTGACGATTGCTTTTTTATACTCAAAGCCACCATCTTCTCGCAGAGCACTCGCCAAAAACGCCATGAGACCCCGATACTTGTTTGGAAATTTGATGCACAAGGCATGAATAGCCTCTATGACCACCACTTTGAATTCATCTGCAATCTCCCCCATGAATCCACTGATTTGTTTGAGAAGCCTGTCTATAGATGGCTCATTTCCAATCTTCAAAAGGGTCGTTATTGCCAGGGTGGCTATGGACCTGTTGGAATCTCCAATCAGAGCTTCCATATCAATAGCGGCATTTGCAACAGCATTTGGATGACTCATCGCCACTCTGTTGAGCGTACGGACAGCTGCAAATCGCAGGACTGGCTTTCCCGAAGACAAAAATAATTGAAGCACCGTGACTGCTGGGGTGAGCTCCCTGATAGTCACTTCTCTCATATTCACAATAGCCCTAGCTGCTTCAAAGATGACAATCTCACTTTTGTTTCTTAAGCAGCTCTCCAAAAAGTCGAAGAAAGGGCGAGCTTCTCCAGGGGGAGGAGCCCCACTTTCAGCCATGACCTGGGCCACATACCTGACCAAGAGGCATTGTGCCATTGGTGAACGCACAGTTCCCCTAATCAATTGGCTCACCAGCTTATTGATGGCTAGTCTGTCATTTGCACGCAGTGCATGTGCAAGAGCTACTGCATGGAACTGGACCATGGGATGACGACTGTTGATGGCCTCTTGTATCTCGCCCACCCACCGCTTAATCACATCCCCACTGGTTGGCACCAATTGAATGGCAGAAGCTAACACAGAAGAAGCGACAATTGCACTTTTATCAACAACTGCTTGTTTCAAATACCGCTCAATTTGAAGAAGCATTTGAGGGTCAATTATTTTGCACAGCACTCTGATTGCGTTGGCCCGATACAAATCAATTGGAGAGTTTGTGTCCTTCATGAGGGAAGAGGTTATGATAATAACTTCATCAGAAGAGGGAATAAACTCCTTGATGACCATGTACACCATGCGCCTAAGGTGGACATCCTTGTGCATGAAGAGCTTGGTGACGCTGAAGAAGACATCTGATTGTTCCGCCTGCACACGGAGGAAAGGTCCGGTAGAGTCCGTTGCTGTTTCTCGCAAATTCTACAAGTACACAAGGCATACCTTTGTAAAGCTCTCGCCTTGGGTCAACAAATACATCAGCTTTGTGATAACTTGCTGGCAGCGACGAGGATCGACATGGGCATCGTTAAATATACGAGCTTCTTGAAGAACGGCTCCCTTTTCAATACCATAGAAAGGCGAATATTCCACTATATATTTAAAGGAAAGAAGTGTGATCAGTCTGGAATGAAATCATTGGGACTACCGGAACGTACACTCTTCTTCATACTCGTCATCCTTCTTCCCCTCTCCCTTCAAAGGCTCCATGTGATTTTGAGCCGTGGCTGCCATTGTGTTCCTCGTGAAAGAGATACCCAACTGCAATCAACTTTTTATTTGATCAAGCCTTTATTTGCAGGCACCCCTCTTAAAGAGATGAAATATATTCTATTGAGCAAATAAAGACTGATTTTGACTTGGGCCGATCGCTGTTTTAGCGATTGTGGCGGATCCTCGAGAGCTCTCCCTCCGGAGGGATCCAGTCCCATTTTCTTTGAAAAGAATGATGCACAGAACTGCATACATTTTGCTGAATACATGCAGTAGGAAATTGCGCGAGAAGATGAATGGCATGGCCGCAATGACACACTTTTTGTCGAAAAGTTTCTGTGTCGGGACCCACTACATTCTGCGAGAGAGATCATATGTTTTTTGCCGTCATGTGAGCCGCAAGGCGTTGTCGAGAGACTCTAGACGTCTCTTAGTTACTTCCTCATTAAGTTCAAACCACAAGAAAGTCGTATTTCTAGGCACTCCAGAAGTGGCTGCACTGGTTTTGGAACGCCTCCTTGAAGCTGCATCTCAACCGGCTGCAAGCTTTGAAATTGCAGCAGTGGTGACACAACCAGGAAGACCTCGTGGCAGAGGGAGGAGTATTCAGCCTTCTCCTGTAGAGACACTTGCTAGACATCGTGGCATTCCTGAGAATCAGATCATGGCCCCCCTCAAAGCATCGGACCCAGTCTTCTTGCAGTCCTTGGAGAGCCTTGCTCCAGATCTCTGCATAACAGCTGCTTATGGGAACTACTTACCCACTAAATTCTTGAGATTACCTCTTTATGGCACATTAAATATTCATCCGTCTTTGCTACCCAATTATAGAGGCGCAGCACCTGTTCAAAGGTCTTTAGAAGATGGCGTGCGCCTGTCTGGTGTCACTGTTCTGTACACTGTCAAAGAAATGGACGCTGGACCTATACTTGCTCAAAAAACAGTGAATATTGATGGCAATATCCAAGCTCCTCAGCTGTTGAATGATTTATTTGAAGTAGGGGCTGATCTATTGCTGTCGAAATTACCCGAGGTATTCTCGGGAAAGGTATCTCAAGATGTGGCTACTCCTCAAGATCACTCTGCTGCTACGCATGCTGCCAAAATAGAGAGAGGAGAGGGCTTATTATCATTCAGTGACCCAGCTCTGACGTGTCACAACAAAGTGAGAGCCCTTGCTGGTTGGCCAGGAACATACCATACCTTTGCAGTAGAATCCAATGAAGATGATGCGTTAGAAGACATGGAGCTGAAAATAATAGAGAGTGAGGTAGCCCTAGACAATAGCATGTGGACTGGATCTTCCTCACAAGAGGTTTCAGTCGGGAAAACTGGCCTTTGCATAAAATGTGGCGACGGGAATGTCTTGAGAGTTTTGAAAGTGCAAGCACCCGGAAAGAAAGCTGCCTCTGCCAGGGATTTTGCAAATGGATTTTCGAATAAGAAGCTGTACTGGAAAAGAAGCTGAGTACATAGTCTGTATGGGTATGTTCAACAGTTGGTAACAGAGTCTATTGCCAATCCTCTTGTCTGACGCGACTGTCTCCGGGCTTGAAGCCATTTCTGCAAGCCTTGAGCCGGGACAATAACTCTCCCTTCGTTGCTTTGGAGTTCTAATTCCATGTGCAACTCCTCTGTAAGTAATTTAGTCACAACATTTCGCAATACTGGCTCACCTATGGAGTGTTCGCCTCTGCCAGTGATAACCACTAGATCTTGGGTTCGAGGCAAATCTGGTGCCTGCAAAGATTCACTCTCCACTAATGATAGGACACATAGCACAGCAGCTCTAGCTTCAAAACTGCTCATTCTATGCAGATCTACAAGCGCTGATGAAGTAACTCCACACAGCTGTGCAACTTGCTGCTGAAGATGTGGATCAGAATCAAAAAGTGCCACCTCAGCTGCTTTTCCTATAAGATCTTGAAACTCTCTATTGTTGGGACTGAAGCCAGCTCTCCGCATTCCTTCGTACACCCTCAATGCCTCGCTGAGGGCATCGTTCTCCCTCAACACCTTTATCAGGGCTTTGAAAAATGTTTGATTGGGCTTCAAACGATTGGCACCCCACACTATCTTTGCAAACACATCCATTGCCTCTCTGACCATCCCAGTTGCCCCAAAGGCTTTGACTAAGGAGCACATATGCACTATATTCATCTTTATCTTTCTTGCATCTGCTTCTGCTGCTAATTGCAATGCAGAGTGGCCTTGACCAGCTTGAGCACATAGCTCCAGCAGTGTACTATATGTATAAGAGTCTGGTGTGACCCCCTTGCTCTTCATCTCAGCATGCAGCTCCAAGGCCAACACAAATTGATCTTTGGGCAGTGATCGCCCAGGAGGATTCTCACAAGCTTTTAATGCCAAGTTGTACGCTCTGGTAGTAGGTTGATAGTCTTCTCCCCTAGCCACTTCGTCGAAAATCTGGAGAGAACGCTCCCCACGGTGACAGGCATTGCATGCAGTCATCATTGCCAGATATATGTCCCTGCAGTCAATCCCTGCTTCCTTAGCCTGGGCAAATATGACCTCTGCAGTTTCAGCTTGACTTACGGATCCCGATGCAAGTATGAGAGAGGAATACGTATCTGCATCAGGCGTGATGCCACCCGCAATCATACTCTCGACGACCCCCAATGCCTTTTCAAATTGCCCTCCGTATGCATACACCCTAATTAAGGAATTGAAGGTGACATGGTCTGGACAAACACCAGCTTTCTTGCTCCAGTGTAAAACAAGCTCTGCAGTTTGAATGTCTTTGGCTTTCATGCAAGATTTGAGAAGAACATTAAATGTTGAGATGTCTGGTGCTCCGTTATTGTCCAAAAAGTGCCTTGCTCGAGTGAGGGTCAACTCCAAGTCAGTATGGATGGCATTCAAGAACTGATTGAATGCGTGTGTATCATGGAGTCTCCATGCCCGTGCTCTTTTCATTGATCTAAAAGCATTATCTGCAGCACTGACACTCTGCAGTGCACCATAGGCCGAGAGAAAGCTGAGCCAGAGCCCCCTCGACTCCTCACCTCTCAATAAATGAGTCGACTTAGAGAGCAGTCTTTGAAGTTCAACAATACCTCTAGCACTCTTCTTTTGCTTAAATGCCTGCAGAGCCACCTCTATGTTACGGACTTGAAGGCGCACATGGTGCAGAGCTTGAATGGCTGCGTGGACCGGAAGCTGTTGAATTATGTTGGCTATCATCTGTCCATCATTGTCTGGGACCTTGGAACCAGTCAAATTTCGAAATTCTTCCATAAGTCTGAAACATCCTTGAGCCTGCCCTGCATCTATAAGCCGGTGACATGCTAGCTGTACTTCGGAAACATCGACTCCAAGCTGTGCGGCAGACTGAGCATGACGTACGCTTGCTGTTGGTCTATAATTCAGCACGAGAGGGCGCCGCAAAAGTAGATGACTTGTTGCTACATTGTGAGTGATACATATAGGCATTCTTGAAGGATTATGCATCTCGACAGCCAATGTCACGACGGCATAACATGCAAGGATTATAGGAAAATTACAAGTCTGGAAAGAATTGTCTGATTTACAAGTTATTCCGAGGTTTTCTATCAATTGGTCGCACAGGAGTCAAATCGGACCAGATTAATGAATTGTTTTTGATACACTCTCCTGGTTCTATATAGGAGACTTGCAGCAGCAATGCAGCCAACGCCAGCTGAGATGGTCAAAATCAAGAAAGTAGTTCTGAAACATCCCCTCCCAAGGCAAACCGCATCTGATGGCAAACCTTGCCTTCTCAATTCTTCTGAGTACAGAGTTGCTGTGAGCCAAGAAGCCAGCCCCAAGCTTCCACACGCTGGTGCTATTTGCAACACAGTGTATATGGTGGCAAAGCTTTTCAAGCCAAACAGATCAGCGGCCAAACTCGGCATTAAGCTCCAGTGTGAACCAAACGCAAATCCAAATGCAGCTGCCAAGACCTCTAAATAGTCTGAACTTGCAAAAGCAGTGGCAGCACATGCAAGGGAAGTCAGCAAGGAGGCAGCGATCAAAAAGAAAGGGCGCGGGATACCAGCAGAATGCAGGACCCTTTCCGGCAACCACCCCAGTAACATCCTGCCTGCTGCATTGCAAACAGCAAATATCCCAATCAGTGACCCAAGTGAGGTGTCACCCTCTAAAGCAAGCACTATGCGTGCAGTATTATTGAGAAAGGTAAGTCCCGCTCCCATCCCAATGCAGCACTCAAATGCCAACAGGTAGAAGTTCAAACTTGCCAGGGTATGGCGTACTGATGGTTCTAACTCTGGTTCAACCTCTGTTGTACCTAGCAAAGTGTCATATAAGCCAGCAGTGTCTCCTTCGACTGAATCCTCTTCCCCCGCCACCACCCTTTCAATCTCCTCCTCCTCCTCCTCCTCCATTTCCTCCTCACCCTCTCGGATAATAGGAGCATGATGGCCAATCGGATATGCAAAAATGCCCCCAGAGCCATATGGCACCAAAATCAGGGGCAACAGTAATACTATGCCACCGATAGCCAATAATTTACTTACTCTAACAGTCAAATCTTTTTCTTCTTGTACAATTGCATCTGCCATCAAAAAGATGGCAACCGTTCCAAGTGTCTGTGCAGCAAACAGAAACCTTCCTCCTGTGGTGAAAATATGCTGTCCAGACTCCAATTCTGATGATTGGATAAATGGAACATGATTCAATGTCAAAAGTGCTGGGATGCTAGCAATGGCTGGTGCAATTGCCAAGAACAAGAGATAATGGAGGGCATGAGGTGCAAGGAATCCAGAGTACATCAAGGAGTATACTGCTGCTGACAGACCAACACATGTTTTGATCAATCCTACAACTGTGCCCCTATTGGATGGAAAATTTCTAATATTGGTAGCCAATGCTGTGGTGTCAAAATATGTCCCTCCGCTACATGCAACCACGCATAATGAGAAGAGCATGGGAAATGATACATGAACATGTCCAGTGCCAGCCAGATAGAGAAGTGAATAGCCTGAGGAGTTTACTAGTATACCTAGCAACAAGACAATTCTAGGACCAAATTGGTGTTTTCTAGAAAGCCAATCATATATTAATCCAGATACAAAGCTGCTGTAGCCTCCAAGATTGCAAGCTGTACCTAACAGACTGATTTGCTTCTCGTCCAGGTTATAGGCTGCCCCAACAGCCTCCGACCAAAGCGAAAAGGAGTAAGTGGTACCGGCAGATAAGGCTACGGGGAGGGATGCAGCAAAAGTCACCCATCTGCAGCTTGTTAATGAGCTATTGGCTCGACGAGAGTGTATATCCTAATAATAAAACCTACTTGTTCACTCGTCGACCCATGTGATCAAAGAATCAGCTTCTAGACAAAATAACCCGAGATAACGAATGTATTGAACTCCTTATAGATTTTGTATGAAATCAACCGTCAAGACGGACATAAGCCGATGTCGAGTGTTTGACATCCGATGCATGGGTGTGCATAGCGGCATCTAAGGCCTTGTGCGAGAGAGCCCACGCATATATGTGGGAGACGCCCTGTGTGCTCTGCCACACAATGCTACTTCATGAAGACATCGCAGCCTGCGGCAAAAAATTTCTCTAGAATTTAAATAAATTGACTACGGGCAATATTAACAATTTATAGAGACCGTATTTAGTACTTTTCCTTTCGTTCAGGCACCCTTTCATTCTCCTCCACAATGACTCAAACACTTCGTCAAACACATATTTCATTAGGTGGGTTTGATATATACACATGTATTACGTTCACAAGGGTGCAATTTTCTTGGTTTGCTTGGTTCAAACTTGTATTCTCACCCTCAGGCATTTATGAATTTGTAGGAAATAGAGCAGTTAGGAGAAATACGAAGGTAAGACCACGCCCCATAGTGTGACATATTAGCGTACAGATGTCTCTCTGTCGCTGCATTGCATTATTGCCCCAACAGACTGACTTGACTACCAACGTCGCAGAGAGTTGCAAGATGCAGAATTGCGGCACCTCGGGCAACTAGCGAGCCAACAACCGAACAGCAGGCCACACCCTTCTCTTCTGCAGTAACGATTGAATATCAGAGACAACAAGCAAAAGCTATGCAGCAATATTTCAAGGCTATGAAGGAACAGCAAATCATCGATGCCAGTAAAGTTTTCGGTTGGACGAAGAAGAATGAAATAAACAATGGCAGATGGGTTATGATGGGATTCGGCATCGGTTTATTGACAGAATATGCTACTGGGGTTAGCTTTATTGATCAAATTAGGCTGATGCTCTCTTATCTGGGAGTCGTTGACCTGGACTATTGATCATATCGTTGTTTTTCATTTGAATTTCAGGAGTATACATGCATTTAAGAATTTAATTTTGCAGAGATATTAGATGAATAAATACATGAATGAAGAAGACATACATCACTCTGATTTTGGCTGGGAAGGGCCAGGGTAGTTTTCTCTATCGCACTCTTCGCACTCAACGTCACTATCTCCATCGCTCCAATCACCAAACTGCCTTTGCCTATGAAATATACAACATCTTTTTGAACTTTTCCTTCCCATAAACTCATTATCAATGACATCATCCGCCCATTTCACTGCTTTTTCTTTCTTTTTACGTGCTGGCACAAGTCGAAGGACAAGAACATCTGTTGCAGGGAAAGTTGAGGGGTCATAACGAGGTCGCAATGTAGATAGACCATATCGATATAAAGCATGGTGTTACCTCTTGCTGAAGATTCTTGGGCAAGTTGTCCCGTTGACGTCGTCCTTCCAATTTCTTGTTGCTCACTTGCGGTCACAGCGACGACGGCACTACTAGCTATATTTATTTCTACCATGGCATTCTAAATAACTCTAAGATGCATTATATTGCAAGGAATATAGATTAGAGAACAGATACCAAGCATTGTATAGCGCTTAACATATCTAAATTGGGTGCGAAGCTGAGGATACCTATGTTGTGATTCGTTCGTGGCGGGTATTAAATCGAATTGTTAATTACATTCGACATAATCGAAACAATATAAGCGTTGCAGAAGGATTCAAAGACGAATTGGCGCTTAAAGAACATTGTGATCGTGTGGATCAGTCTAGTTGGTTTTCTTTCACGTAGGAGCCGAGCTTTTTTCCAATGCCTTCACCAAGGCTGACTACTCTACAGACTGATGTTTTTGACAAGGAAGACTTTGATGTTGGTTCCTTTGTTAACACCACTTTTCCTACGGAGGAATCCTTGAAAGGGTTGGACCCTTTGATTGGAGCAATAAAGCAGCAGATGTGCAAAATAGACAATGATATATTACAAGCTGTACGTCAGCAGAGCATATCAGGGAATAGGGCAGAAAGGGCATTGCAAGAAGCCCAAGCCACAATTCAAGAGCTTGGCAGCAGCATTCGAGAGATCCAACGCCGAGCGGCCGCCAGCGAAGCTCTCGTCCAAGAGATTTGCACGGACATTCGTAAATTAGACTCCGCTAAGCGTCATCTGACATTGACCATTACAGGGCTGAGGCGTTTAGCCATGCTGATGAATGCAGTCAGCCAGCTACAAGTTGCAGTGGAGCGTTTTGAATATGCAGAGGCCGGCCAATTATTGCAGGCAGTTAGGGAACTGGCAGCACATTTTGCTTCTTACACATCTGTACCCAAAATAGCTGAGCTGAGAGGTAGATTTGCAGCTCTAGAATCGTCATTACGTATATCAGTACTGAGAGAGTTTGACCTTCTTGGCGAAGAGATACCTGGTATTCCAGTCTTGGAACGATTGAAAAACTGTTGTGCTGCTGTTGACGCTCTGGGATACTCTTCAAGAGACGAATTAGTTGACAAAATATGTAGAAAAGAGATGAGCATATACACTGCTATCTTTGGAACAATAGGAGATACAGCTCGTCTAGATAGAACAGCGAACAGATACAAGTGGTTGTTGCGGAGGTTGGAAACGAGACGAGACGTGTTCACAATTTTCCCTGCTCAGTGGAGAGTGCCGCAACTGGTGACAGTAACCTTTTGCTCTGTGACAAAGGCCCAAATGGCTGAGATTTTGGATGGTATGGCAACAGAATTGCCCCATCATGTCGAAGGACTGCTGAAGGCAGTGGAGGCTGCTAACATATTTGAACTAGAGATGGCTCAACGATTTGACACCACAGAAGGTACTACAGAAGGACCAGCGCTGGAAGACATGAATGCCCACATGGCTACGACTGCAATAGCAAGGACAGCTTTTAAGGGAGCAATTTCATCAGTGTATGCACCTTATCTGTACACATATATTGCACAAGTAGAAAGAGAGTTGCTGTGGAGCGTGGACAAGATTATAAGCGAAGAAACATGGACTCCAATATCTTCAAATTCCCCTGTGTTACGATCATCAAACGAATTGGTAGAGGCCATGAGGTCTGAGTTGAATGAATGTACAAGCCGTGTGACACGAGGAAAAATTCTACTGGACCTTGCAGCTGCATTCAAAAAGGTATTTAGAGAATATGCTAGGAGAATGGTTACCCGGTTACCCAGAACAGTCTCTGGAGGACTGGTGACTGGAGGCCATCTTCCAATCTTGGGGTCCACGGAGTGGCTTGTTAAATTCAATGACTGCGATTGGGAAGTTGTCTGCCTCATCATAACTACAGCAGAGCATTGCCAAGACATGGTTGGACAGCTGTGTAAAGCCATTGCAGCCAAACTTGAACCATCTACTTTGGCAGAACAGCTTGATTTTAGTGGTGAAGAGGAGGAATTTTCAGATGTGATAACCACATGCCTCCATGCCTTGTTGCTGGGTTTAGAAACGCGTTTTGAGAGTGCATTGACTACAATGAATAGAGTCAATTGGTCCGCGATTGAAACCGTAGGAGATCAAAGTGAGTGGACAGGTCAGGTTCGGGCTGCGATGGTTGACATTGGTGGTCGCCTTGGGCATGCAATGCCGGCTAATTTGTTCAAGTTTTTGTTAGATAGGCTGTTGCGGTCATTTGCGCCGAGGTTGAGGGAGAATATTTTCAAATGCAGGAAACTGAGTGATGTTGGCTGTCAACAACTGCGTTTGGATTTAGAAGGCATAAAGGGGGCCTTTGCTGCAACTGCCAAAAGTTGTGGTGAAGATTCTGATGTTCAGTCATTCGTGGGAGATGTGAGTTGGCAGTTGAGCTCAGCAGAAGCTATCCTAAAGATTGCCGGTGCACCTGTGGATGGTTTTGTTGATACCTTTACAGAGTTGATGCCTGGAGCGAGCGCTATTGATTTTCAAAGAATTCTCGATTTGAAGACACTGAAAAAGGGGGAACAGCAACTGGTTTTGGAGCAATTCTACAGAAGAACTGGAAATTCATTGCCACTCTCCCCCCCAAATGTGGGAGTCTCCTCAGAACCGACACATCAGCAAGGGCTTGCATCTTTGAGCAGGATGATGCAGCATGGGGCAACAAAGGCAAGGTTTGATAAATTAAACATGCAGGCAGCTTCAGGAAGTGTGAGAGAAACCATGGGAAGAACACTCGGGGCCATGAAATCTTTGCGTTTCAGCATGCAGAAGGACTCATAGTGCAGCTCAAAAAAGAAAGGACATGTTCCTCTTTGAATTGCCAGCCAGCTGGCACAGTTATGCCAACATGTAAAGAGCATCTTGCGTATTCGACTCCTCCCTATATGTGCAAGCTAATCTGAGAGTATTAATCATACCAAACGTGTATTATCGGAAGGTCGTCTGCCCTGCAAGTTGTAGCCATGCTGCACTACCTCATCACACTACTCCTAGCTATACTGCTTTGTTCCGGTAAGTCAAGTGACCGACCGAAGATAGCCTCATACAATTACCCCTGCTGCCTATTTCAGTAAACGGACAGTCTTGCGGGAGCACAAATCCTTCGGTCGGGCT
>JAAMXV010000470.1:0-33903 GCA_019693495.1 Axilococcus clingmanii
TGGTGGGGGAGTATCCTGGGCTGGTGGGGGAGTATCCAGGTGAAGTAGGGCTATAGCCCGGGGAGTATCCAGCTCCCATTCCAATGGCGGGAGAGAACAACGTGTCCCCTGAGGGAGAGAAGAGGATTGCAGCATCATTGAATGGTGAGGCTGATGCAGTAGGACTAGCCATCTGTCCAGGAGACATTCTGAGCGGGGTAGCACCAGGTGATCGCCCCGGCGTCATACCCAGTCCCCCAAAGGCAGCATCTTCTGCCCAGGCGTAATCCAGCTCGATAGCATCCGCTAATTTCTCTTCGTCCATGAGTATGCCAAATGCCCCCGTGCCGACTGGGCACAACTGCCCCAGCATGATGTTCTCTGACACCCCAGACATGGTGTCTTTTTCGCCATGCAAAGCGGCCCTGAACAGAATGTCTACGGTCTCTTCAAAGGATGCTTGGTGCAGTGGACCCGTCTCTGCTCTGTTGATGCCATGCCTCGTGATGGCCATAAAGTATCCCCTGTTCGTCATGGAATCAACCAGTGCAGCCAGATGGCGGTAATTGACGTAGGAGCCATCAAACTCAATGACTCCACGCAACTCTTTCAGCAGAGCAGCTCTCGCTGCTTCGATGCCAAGCACACTGAGCATTTCAATGACATCGTTGGACACAGTTCGCGAATGATCTACGGCAGGATGGCACATGACTTCCAGTAGATTGACACCCTCCGTGTCCAGCACCCACTCTTGATCTGTGGCGAATGCGCCATCGGGCGTCAATCGAGTGAGCTTGGCCTCCCGCAGGAAGACCTTACGGATGCGCTCCACCCCCTGCAGCTTCACTTGGCTCAACATGCTGCTCTCGATCCTTTTCAGAAAGACATCATCATCTCCCCCGTCCCCCACCCCTCCGCTCTCTTTACTGTTAGGTTCATCAGTCATGACCCTGATTCTGAGCATCAGACGGTCCGCATTGTCATCGTTAAACAAGCAATGCAACTCATCTGCAAACTCAGAATTGATCCTTTCGGCAACTTCACTCAACAGCAGCTTCTTGTCGACCATCATATCCCTTGCCAGCTCTATGCGCAGCAACCATGGACTCATACGATTCACGTCCACATCTCCTTCATTCAAGTCAAAATAACTCTCCACCCACTCTCGGTCCTCTTCGATGATGGTCGTCTTGGGGTCTGGGTCGTAATATATCTCTGTGGCTTGAGTGACCCTCCGAAGCGTTGTGTACTCTAAACTGCACTGTACCTCCTTGGCCGCCTCTTTGTCCTTGGCAGCATCCCCGACCAAATGGACTGTCAAGCTGGGAGTCTTGATGTTCTTAGCTATGTTGATGATTTCAGTCAGACGGGGAACGCCCAGCGTGACATTCTTGGCGGAGACACCGGCAAAGTGGAAGGTGTTCAGAGTCATCTGCGTGGTTGGTTCACCAATAGACTGCGCTGCCACGGTCCCCACCACCTCCCCAGGTGCTGCCAAAGCAGCTGCAAAACGGCTGTCAACTTCTTTGCACACCCATTCAAAAGCATCGGTGGTCAACTTGTATTCTGATAACACTCTCTTTGATGCCAAGGTGGATCGCAGGAGCGCTATAAACATGAGCGTTGCATTGCGCTGCGCTTCCTTGGAAAGGGCATCCTCCCCCGTCACCACATGAATTTTGCTGCAGAGCTCCTTCGTCCTGCTGGTCACGGTGAGCGGCGAGAGTCCCGTCGTTCCTTTGCGGTAGGGCTTGCAATTGAACCTCCGCTGCGCATTCTCTATCAACCTCTTGAGATTCACCGGCAGGTTGATGGACACCTCTCCAGACCTCAGCACCTCTGTCTGCAGGACATGCAGGTCGTCTTTGAGAGATGCATACTCCTCTTCCACCCCATGCCTGGCTTCTACATCAGTGTGTAACAGATCCAAGGTACCCGGGTCCAGCCAATCTGGTGCCCATCCGACTCTGTCCAACTCAAATTTGTACGTGGCATCGAATCGCTTGGGTCCAAACCTTAAAAACTCCATTCTCTGCCCTTCGATCGCAGTTCCCTCCATTCCATCTTCACCATACATGAACTGGACGACCTCTCCCACTGCATTACGGACGGTTCCATCGTACCGGACCATGAGATCCTCCATGGCCTTGACCAAGCGTCTCTGAATGTACCCCGTCGATGCCGTCTTCACTGCGGTATCGATGAGACCTTCTCGGCCACCCATGGCATGAAAGAAAAACTCTTGGGGGGTCAATCCTCTCAGGTAGGAGTTCTCCACAAACCCTCTTGATTCGGGGCCATAATCATCTTTGGTGAAATGAGGCAGGGTGCGTTGGGAAAATCCAAAGGGGATGCGCTTTCCCTCCACGTTCTGCTGACCGACACACGCAATCATCTGTGAAATGTTGATGAAAGACCCCTTTGAGCCGGCAGTCACCATCCGAACGACATTGTTTGTATCTCTCAAACTCTGTTGGGCCATCGTACCTGCATCATCACGAGCCTTGTTCAACACTTGATTCACTGCGTTTTCAAAACTCTCCATGATAGAACGTCCAGGTTGCTGTTCCAGATCATGGCTTTGTACTTTTTCTATCAAGCGCTGGACGTCCTCCTTAGCCTTGTTCATGATGTCATTAATTATGGCCATGGTGCGCTCATCTGCAATGAGATCTCCGATGCCAATGCTGAACCCATGCTGCAGCAACCAATAGTTGACAGTGAACTGAACTTGGCTCAAGAATGCACGGGCTGCCTCAGGCCCAAACTCCATCCAGATGACGTGGACCAGGCCACCTGCAGCAGCACCCAGCGTCCTCTTGCAGAGAGTACCAGCCAAGACCGTACCATCCTGTATCACCACCTGGGCATCGACAGGCGACATGTTCTCAGGCTCCCCATCTTTGTACCATGCAGCTCTACGTTCGATGTTGACCGCAGGCAAAAACATAGAGAAGACTTGCTTCCCAGTCCATAATGGCCTTGGCTTTAGGATGGCTGGAGCTGGCACCTTACCATCCCAATCCTCCAGCCACATAAGGATGTTCATCAACACATCCTTTTCTATAAAGGTATCTCTCTTTGTGAAGAGACGAGAGCCGAGGAGTGAGTCCTGGACGATGCCCATGACTGGTTTGTTTGCCTGGGGAGACACGATGTTATGAGGTACTGCCATCATCTCTTTGATCTCGGCCCTCGTTTCTTGACTTTGCACCAGGTGCATGTTCATTTCATCCCCATCAAAATCAGCATTGTATGGAGAGGTGACCGACAAGTTGAGCCTGAAGGTGGAGTATGGCAGGATGCGTACCCGGTGCCCCATCATCGACATTTTGTGCAAACTAGGCTGGCGATTGAATATAACGACATCCCCATTCACCATGTGGCGTTCTACTGTGTAGCCAGGCTGAAGATGGCGATCTCTTTCACTGCGAAGGTACCTGAGATCCACTCTGACACCATCGTCTCTAATTATGTAACGTGCCCCTGTCTGACCCGGAGGGGGGTGAGGACCATTTTCTACTAAAATGCGCAAGCGCTCAATGTTATGTGGTGTCACCATCTCTGGGAAGGTCAAATTGAGGGCAATCCCCCAAGGGACCCCCAGCTCATCCAAAGCAAGATTTGGGTCGCCTGTGATGACCGTACGTGCCGAGAAATCAACGCGCTTTCCCATTAAATTGCCGCGAACACGGCCCTCCTTGCCTTTGAGACGCTGAGCGATGGATTTTATTGGACGGCCCCCCCTTTGTTTGGCTTGTGGCAGCCCTGGTAAAGTGTTATCTATCAGCCCCACAATATGAACTTGGAGCAGCAAGGCAAACTCATTTATGATGTGAGTAGGAGCTCCACTCTCTTCTTGCTTTCTAAGGCGGTTATTTGCTTTGATTATCTCACCCAACTGATGAGTCAAGTCGTCCTCAGAGCGAGCGCTGGAATCCATTTGGACGCTCGGGCGCACAGGGGGCGGGGGAACGGGAAGGACCGTCAGTATCATCCAATCAGGCCTTGAATATTTGGGATGAAACCCTAAGGCATCGCAATCCTCATCAGAAATGCGCTTCAATATGTCTAAGGCTCTTGAAGGTGTGATTTCTTGCTTCTGCTCTGCTGCATCCAAGGCACTCCCCTCATCTGCTTCAGAAGCCTTGGGTTTGGGAAACTCTGCCATAATTTTCAAAGTCCCACTCTCCAGCCGGTACGTTGGCTGCGGAGCCCCAGTATGTTCACATTCTCGTTTGGACTGACAAACAGATGTGAGCGCTCTGAGCCGTCTTTCGGGATTCCTGATCCTCAGTATGGCTTTGAACTTTGGATCATCTGGCATCAACATAAGCTTGCTGTTGTGGAAACTGACACAGCGCAGTACTTTGACCACTGTTTTTATAAAGTGAACATGGAACATGGGTTTAGCGAGCTCAATATGACCAAAATAGCCGGGACAATCTAACACGCCTGCTCCATCTGTTGTGCATTTCACAGCCCTGTCCATAGTACCCATGCGGGGATCACTGAGACCTCCCATCTTTGGTCGCCCTTTATCATACGTTTGAGATGTTTCAATTTTAGCAACCGAATACCTTCTGACAAAATCAGGATCTAAAATGCCAAACTGTATGGCAGTGACACTCCGAACAGGAGCCGGTGAGTAAGTGAAGCGGCTGCGCGAGCGACATGCAGGTTGTCAGCTTGGTGCAATGAAATCAGTAGAAAAAAACATTAAGACTCGAAGGTATCCCACTTTGGAAACCTTACCCTTCCATATTCTGTGAGTTCTACGAATTCGATTGGTTGCTGATTGTGCGGATCAGCCTGCACTACGAGGGGTAGGATGTGTGGATTACGATGATAACCTTCTTAATGCCCTCTGCTGACAAATATATATTATGTTCTTTGTTCTTGTTTCCAAAGACACGATGGACGTCTGAGTGGGATAATAAATCAGGCGACTGAAGGCAAAATCAAAATTTACTCCTATTATTCAGAAAATATGTCTAGGGAATGTTAAAAAATGAATGGAAAATGCAAATAAATTAATATTTCTGCATCCTTTTGAAGGGCCCTACTTGGCTTCCTGCCTGCGGCTTTCAGGATGAGAGGATGCTCCTCTTTGGGACCTCAGAACAAGCCCTTCACTGAGTAACCCCCATCAACAGCAATCGTTTCGCCTGTGATAAAGGAAGCTGCAGGGGAGAACAAGAAACAGACAACTCTAGCCACCTCATCCACCCTTCCTACTCGCCCCAGGGGAGTGCGCTCCAAGACAGCTGTCCTGTATGCTTCGTCTTTCAACACTTGCATGGCCAGCTCTGTCTGTGTGTACCAGGGGGCTACCGACACAACGCGAATATCATTTTTTGCCCAATCACATGCCAAAACTTTTGTCATTTGGTTCATGCTTGCTTTGCTCATCGCATAGAGCACACCCGATTTCATTGCTGTGGGTCCCCCAGCAACAGAAGAATTCATGACAATGACCCCTCCCCCTGACTTGATAAAGAGAGGGTGGCATGCTTGACTGAGCGCGAGTGCGCTCTCTACGTTTGCGCTCATCAAAGCTTCGAAGTCAGCATGAGTGTAGTCTATATTAAGCTTACGTATATTCGTTCCAACATTGTTGAAAAGGCAGTCTAACTCTCCACCCCAGGCCTCTATGACTTTATTCATGAGGTGCGCTCTACCGTCAATGGTGGAGACATCAGCTTGGCAGCCTTGAACATCCCACTGTGCCTCCTGCGCACGATGCAGCAGTGCGTCTAAGTCGGCGGAGTTGCGGCCACATGTGAATACCTTTGCTCCCAATGCACCTAATTCCTCCACAACACCTCTCCCGATACCTTTAGTGCCACCGGTTACCAAAATGCGCTTATCTTTGGGAGTGTAGAGGTCGGCTAGCGACTGAGGCATTGAGATCACAGCCGCAAACACAAGCGGCTATTAGTGAGACCCCTTATAGCCTTTAACTTCCGGAATATCGTTTCAATAATGCTCATTGCATTTGTCTCGGTATTTCTTCGATGGCGATCGTGCACTGGAGTTCCCGGATCAGGGAAGCGCTTTCTTTCTGAAATCGCACAACGCAGGGTTGAAGCTTCATAAATCTACACATTTATTCTACGCTATGCGATGAGTACTGATCCCGATCATAGCGATCGTGCCAACCTTGCCGAGAATAGTGATCTAAGGATCGCTTTGGCTGCGGCAAAAGAGGTCTTGGCTCACCTTAATGAAGAAGTTGAGAAGCTTACATCAACTGTGGACAAATTAGAGAGAGAGAAGGATGCTTTACGCAGTAGGTTCAGAGCTCTCAGCAAGCAACTCGCATTAGTCCGTCCAAAGCCGGACGCCGTCGTGGGAATTGCAGACGAACACCAGGAGAAGAAGGTTGATCTGAGTGCAGATGGGTATGAGATGTATTCTATGGAGGAATGGGATCAAATGAAAGCTATCGCAAATTCTAATGGCTTACTTATAGAACCAGAAGAGGTGGTATTGGGGGAAACATTAGGCGAAGGGACTTTTGCAGTCATAAAAGCAGCTGTATTTCGGAGTGCCCCAGTAGCAGTTAAATGCTGCCACATAGACAGTAGAGAGCATGCAGAAATGTTTGCAAGAGAAGTGCATGCTCTTAGACTGGTAAGACACCCAAACTTAGTGGGCCTGTACGCAGTGTGTATCACCCCCCCTGCTGGATGTTGGATGGTATGCGAGAGACTTGACACGACGTTGGCTCAATGGTTGTATGGTCCAGGCATGCGCCCACGATATTACAGCCTAGCAGAAAAATTAAAAAAACTTTCGGATATTGCTAAAGGGATGCAAGCTTTAGAGCAACATTCCCCTCCTATCCTGCATAGAGATCTGAAGCCAAGCAATGTACTCTTGTGCGACAATGGTACAGCCAAAGTGAGTGACTTTGGCCTCAGTAGAGTACTCAGTAGCGCTGAAATGGTGGCATCACTTACTGGTGAGACTGGTAGCTACCTCTATATGAGTCCAGAATGTATACGTCATGAGCCATACTCCTCGAGTACGGATGTATGGAGCTTTGGGGTGCTCGCCGTCGAGGTTTTCAGTCAACAGAAGCCTTACGCCCACCTCCATATGTTGCCTGTACAGCTTGCGCTGGCAGTCAGTGAAGGGCAAATCAAGCCAGAGCCTCCCTCTGACTTACCAGAGCCTCTGACTGATATGATCTTGGGCTGTACGGAGTATGACCCAATAAATAGGCCAAGCTTTGCGATAATAGAGTCCATACTACGGAGCACCTTATTAGCAGTCAACCAGTCACTGGGTACACACAGCCAGAAGGACACTGGCGTGCTGAACCGCTGGTTCGGTACCTAAAAATAGCTCTGTATAGATTGACCCATATTTAATTAGGTGTATATAACTAGGTGTATAATATTCTGACCGTCTGCTTAGTCAAACAACACCATCGACACCGCATGTCAACAACGAGTCAAACTGCCAGGGTAGGCGAGAACGCATATGTCGATGAGTGTACTCCTCTGATCAGTCCAATTTAGTTTAGGAGCGCTACGCACGACGAAATGAAGACAGCGACCTTGAAAAAGCCTTCGAAGTGCTCGACGTGGACAGGGACGGAAGAATATCTACCTCTGATCTGTCGGCCTATCTTAGTTCGATGGGGTACAAGACTTCAAAAAACGAAGCCGAAGACATGATATGGGAGCACGACGAAGATTGTGATGGCCACATTGCATATACTGAGTTCTTACAGATGTATCATCGATGCAAGGATGATGCCCATGGGAATGAACCTCGGCAGCTATACAATGTTGCCCTATTTGCAATGCATGCACAGGATGGCGTTGTACCTATTGAGGAGGCAATGAAAATGATGCACTTGAGGGTGGGGTCTGAGGCACTAGAAAGCCAACTTCAAGCGCTGTATGGTACGTCAGATGCTACCTCTGGAATGATCATTCCGTTGAAAGACTTCATCCAATGCTTGCAAAAGCAACTGATCATGGAATTACAATCAAAGAGTAGACCACAATACCTAGCAAATAAATAAAATCCATCATTTTTTGGATGAATCAGGCTTTGTTATGAGCGGCCGCGGCCTGCTCTTGAACAAGTACTTTTCTTTGACCACACCTATGACTGCATACTTCATACCACCATCTGTGCCCTCTGACTTTTGCATAACAGCCAATGGCTTCTTTAATCTTACCTTGGCTCCCTCAAGCTGATGGTACCCTATCGTCAGGTTGATGCTTCCCTGGAGAAGCGTATGCGCGAGGAGAATGGAGTCAGTTGGGCCAAGAAGCGAGAAACTTTATATGCACCTACATCACTGTTCGATTCTAGTCTCCCTACGTCAAAAGCGCGGTCCGTGTTCTCTAGCTTTCTTTCAACCTCGCCTTGCAACTCGATCATCGCCCACGATGGTGGCTGACCACGATCTGATTCAATTTGTATCAGCATATCGTCCCGCTGCAAGTGATCAGTCTTTCAAACATTTATATTGCTCCATATCGACTTGCGAAAGTGATCGTCATCACTGCATGTCGGATTTGAAGAGACAGTAGGAATGAGTGACAACTGAGGCAAGCGCACACAGATGACAGTGAACTATTTTATTACGAGAGAGCCATACCCAAAACTCATGTTTGCCTCTGTCTTATTGAATAGAAAGTTACTCATCGAAGGAGTAGACTATAATTAAACACCATACCGTTTATACAAGTGCCTTGCTTAGCCGTGCATGACGAGCTGGACGTCATCCTCATAAAACCCACCCTTATGCTTATGGAACAGTCTCTCCATTTCATGATAGAATGTTCCATGAAGCTGTTCAACTTGCTCTTGTGAGGGTTCTGACCCATTCAACAAAGGAGGTGGCTTTATCGGTTCACCTATAATGCAGCGAAGACCAGTGCTCTTATTTGGGAGAGGTAACACATGCCATTTGCCTACAACCAAAAAGGGAACGGGGAAGCCAAACACTTTGTAAGAAGCTCGCGCCAAGGTTGGGTTCTCTATGATATTCCACATCGAATCCAACTCGCCAAGCACAAGAAATGGGACCAAATGTGCTTGTTCTTTGATGGCTAGCCTGACAAAGCCCTTGTGCTTTGTCACTAATACAAACTCCCTTTTCCTTTCTCTGATCCTATAAGCTTCCAGCAACTCGGCCTGTCCACCTGGCACGACGATAACTGAGCGGCGTTCACGAAGGGCCTTCTTAAATGTCAGTCTCGACACCGCCCGTGTTCCCACCCAGCACGCGATGTCCCGCAACAGTGGGCAGACGAATATTACAGATGCACTCAGTGGCACCGGTCTTAGTCCAGGAAACAGCTTGCGAAATGTTGTCGTTAGCGGAACGACTCCGGCAAAGATGGGATAGTATGAATGAGGAGCATAACCAAAGATATACTTTTGCTGAGGATCAAAGCGAGCATCACCATCTTTCCTGAGTTCATATGAGCCAAGCCATTTGGGAAGCACAGTTTCCAGCTCTCGACCTAGCCAATCCTGAAAGGCATGCCACTCCCGCCTCCCTGTGTGTTCTGGTCCTCCCAAAGCAGTGCAGCAATAGTACACAAACAAAAGGCCCAGCCACACTGTGGTCGCATACATAGTTGGAAGAATGAGGAAGGACCCAACCAACAACGCAGTGAATAAATGAACGGGCATATATAGGATAGTTATCACTGCCAATTGTGTAAAAAGTGCGATTATTACCACAGAAGCTTCTGGTCCTTTGTAAATTGCTAAGGAAGCAGCGAGAGCCACTTGTGCAGCAAGAGCAGTGGCCCCAGTGAACATTGCATACCATTTGAGGCTCAGAACCACCCCATATGCAGCCTGCACTGCCAAGTAGGCAAATCCCACCAGTGCTGCTGAAAATAAGACCCATCCAAGTATTTGCGTCGCCACAAATGCAGTGCCGCCTACAAAAGGTTGGAAGAAGCGCCACCTGGCAGTCCCTCCATTACCTCGTGAGCCGGCAGAACTCCATCGTAAATGGCCCCCAAGGCCATACGTTGAAAATGACCCACTAGCAAATGAAGCAGCTGCCAGCGCGTAATATACTATTTTGGTGACAGGGTCGTCTTGCATGGACTCTCCTTCTACTAGCAAAGCTGTCCCAAGAACTGACCATAAAATGCCCAGCCCAATGACCACCTGAGATGCAGAGGATCGAGACGGTAGCTTGGCAATATCTAGCTTTAATTGTTGGCTGCCTATGGTGGCAGTTCTCCATAACTGAACAGCAGCATCTTCCTTGGGACTGGGAGGCTCAAAGGCCAGAATCGCTTTTATCAACCACAGCAGGCTAAATACACTCCCTACCGCGCCTGCAGTGGAGAGTAAACCACTCCTTGCGTGGTAGCTGCCGTGATATAATTGTCTCAGCACAGGCAGTACAATCAAAACCGAAATTAGCCAAGTTGCCCATGCCAACAGCTGGAATACCAAAGTTCGAGGGCCACCTCGGAGTGCTAGAGCTGTGAGTCTTTTAACATAGCGGAGTCCACCTCTCTTGGGCAGTGAGACCAGAGAAAATGTGGTGATAGCGTACACAAAGGGGGTCGCTACAAGAAAGGTTGATGTTGCAGACAATAATGCTATCGCTGACATACAGTAAAGGCTTGGGTTCACAGAATTGCACTTCCAAAGATGAAACTGTCCCTATCTGAAATTAGGCAGGCATCAAAATGTGAGATAGTGGATAAGATAATCGAACAAAACATACAAAATACAAAACGAAACTAACGAGGATACGGCATATCCCTTCTTGACTATATCTCTGTGCTGTGTGAATCGGCCATATGCCATATGGCATATACATGTATAAGAATAGGTTATGTGATAAGGCATAGATTATTTGGTGAGACCCCTTGAGGATTCTCCTGAACAGATACTTATAGATACCATACCTTTCTCTTGGTGTAAAAAACATTTTTTATCCATGAAGTGCAGCTGTGAGAACGATTACCATCACCATCACCACCAGCATGCTGGTGGGCCTCTTACCGAGTAGGGGAGGCGGATGGGATAGCCGCTATAAGCCAGCTCCCCATGCCAGATAATGTAAATTAGTATACTTTAGAGTTTTGAAAGTAGATGGGACTGGGAGTCGTCCTTACTGGTACATAATTTCGACAAGTTCAGGTGTTGAGTAGCACTCGTAATTTAGATTTTGTGCGCCTTTCCCATTCTCATTCAATTTATTTGAAATGAGTGCCGCCCCGAATGGCAAGCGCAATGGCTGTGTTCAGCTGGAGCATTACCTGGTAAGTCAAGTTCAGGGTGTGGATCACGTGAAGAAATCTGACTCGATTGATTCACTTGCAGGGAGACTCTCATTTGTCGTCGTTATCTCGTCTTGTACAGAGACTCAATGAAGGAAATCATGGAGTCAAATTTGACGCTAGGAACCTCGCTCAACTCATCGCTGGCTTGCTCCAATTCATGGAAGACGCCCTTGGCGTGAACGCATTCAACAAGACCCTGCGTAAGCTTCCAGCGAGCCTTTTTAGAGACTTTTCCCCCGATGGTCCCATCTTAACAATTGCCACATTATGTGCTGAGTTTATGAAGGCAAAGGGTTTGAAACGCATTGACTGGCAGTCGCCAGCCACTCGTAAAGATAATTTAGATCTCTATGCACGCTTGAACCAAGAGCTCATTCGAGCTGGCCATGTCAGGCAGTACAAAATTTTAATTCACCCAAAGTGTGGCCTAGATAAAGTGAAGATGTTTGAGCAGAAAGTAAAAGACCTTGGTGGGGACGTAGCAGACAATGATAAAACTCCAGGAATCACGCACGTAGTCCATCCTTATGGGGACAAGGGAGACCCAGACGATGGCCAACAGTATCTGAGGACTCTCGAGGTAAAAAATAATGAAGCTCTTGTTCACTGGTGGTACCTTCCAGATTCGTATGATGAATGGATGCCGGTGGAGGTCGCTCCAGCTGAAATAGAACCTGAGAAAAGGGTGAGAGGGCCTTGGCATGTCTATGAAAGGTGGTTGACTGACAGTGAAAAGTTCAATGAATGGATGAATGCGATGGATTATGAGACTGAGGAAGCGGTGGAAGCAGAGAAGAAACAAGGGGCTGCAGAAAGGGCTGCCAAGCGGGCAAAGACCGAGAAAACTGGTGGACCTGGTCAAGAAGTAGCTGCCGGTGAAGGACAAACAGTGGCACCTGGAGTCACCAGAAGGCATCTACTACAACCAAACCGCAAGGCAATCGACCACGCCATGCATGGAGCAACAATAGACATCTCTCAGGGGCAGAGAGTCTTGGGCTCAGGGGTTCCCCAGGTGCCAATGCCCGCTGACATAGACAGCACGAAGCCATATGAGGTGCCGGCTAGTGCAGCATGGTTTGATATGCAGGGCATTGCACAGTTAGAGGCAGAATCCTTTCCTAATACTTCCATGGCTGTGTATAAGACTGTCAGAGACTTCATAGTCAATAAATACAAAGAGAATCCAGGGCGCAGGCTGACTCTCTGTGAGGTTCTGAAGTATGTTGACGCAGATGCTGATTTCTGTCGCAAGGTGCACCATTTTCTAGATAAGCACGGTATTATAAACTATAATGCTGCCCCTAGTGCTTTGCAGGGAGCTCAAGTTCTACCAGCTAAACTCAAAGAGGGTACTGGAAATTTCCCTGCTGGCCCATCAAGTCTTTTAAAATTGAGGACCCCAGTGACTGCACAGGAAGGACTGGAAGCTGCAGTAACAAGTGCTACGGTAGGGAGAGTGGCTCCTATTATTGTTAGACCTGGTGCCTTTGCAATTCAACCTGGGGGTAGCCAGCCAGCAATAGCCACTGGTGTCCAGTATTGGTGCAGTGCAATGCCCTGGGTAGACTGTACGGCGGTAAGGTACCACTGCACAAAATTTCCTGACACTACTTTGTGCCCTGAGGCATATGCCCAGGGCCGATTCCCTGCTGGAGCATCAGCAGCTGATTTCGTGCGAATTGAAGCAAAGGATTCCATTCCCGATCCATCGGGTTGGTCAGAACAAGAGACGGCCTTGCTTCTGGAAGCAGTAGAATTATTCAAGGATGACTGGGCGGCTATTGCTGAACATGTAGGGACTAAGAATCAAATGCAATGTGTTATGCATCTGTTGCAGCTTCCAATCGAAGATGTCTTTCTAGAAGATATTATTAATTTGAGCGGTGCAAGGAAGGATAAATCTGAGGAGAATCTGCCCATGCCATTTGCAGACTCAGGTAACCCAATCATGGCTCAAGTTGCTTTTTTGGCATCTATGGTTGGGCCAAAGGTAGCTGCTGCTGCATCTCAGGCAGCTCTGGAGGCATTGGCAGCTGAAGATGATGATGAAGGGCCCATCGGTATTGATGAGGCGCGGCTCAAGGCAGCTAGTGCAGTTGCCTTGTCCGCTGCAGCTGTCAAGGCTAGAGTTCTGGCTGATGGAGAGGAAAGGGAGATGCAGCGTTTGGCGACATCTATTATTGAAGTGCAACATCAGAAGATGAAATTGAAGATGCAGCAGATTGATAAGTTAGAGGAGCTTATTGTCGCAGAACGGGCACAGTTAGCCGGCGTTCGGAAAATATATTTCCAGCAGATTATGGAAAAGAAAAAGGAGCAAAAGAGAGTGAGTGAGGAGGGGAACGCAGGAGTAGAAATGAAAGAATAAATTACATGCATCCGATCAGTGTAATCTCTCCAGAGCCACTACCAAGTCTAAATTCAGCAGACTGATGTATACCTCCTAAAGTAGCTGTTAGTTTATATGACTTGGTACGATTCATTTCCTTAATGCTCAGTACTAAAGGGAGCCATCTTTGGCACATAAACAAGGGTGAATGACCAAATTCTGGAGTTTGGGAGGAATCTGCTACTACCAAGAAGCTGCTGTGTACTCTTGAAATGTAGTCTATTGCATCTTTAAGCGTCGCTAGCAAATGACACAACCTCATGTCTCTCTGAGATTTTGGCCCAGTCAGTGTTTCATTGTAGTATGACAGATTGTCAATTAGGATGGCATGTGGCGGTGGTTGAGCTACATGAAGAAGCGAAGCATATTTTATGAGGTCGCTTCCATTTTCTATATATTTCATGTCAACATTTTTCCAATAAAGGTCCTTCTCAGACACTCCCTCAGGTAATAAGGGCTGACCAATATCTAGCTTTGTTCTTGAAGTTACAATAACAATCCTAAGGCCCTGTGAAGCCAAGGAATAGGCGACATGGAAGAGGAGGGACGTTTTCCCTGAACGCTCTGGCCCGATCAACAATGCGCAATTGGAATGTAAGGCGGGAAGAGATCGAATCGACTCTTGAACGTCAGGGTTCGAGGACGTCGAAAGGAAATTTTGCAAGTGTAACATAGATTGCCGAAGTGATCTACTGCCTCCTTGAGACTGTTGGGATTCAAAGTATTTGTAGACTCCTGTCCCTCTGATTCGACTTATTCGCAGGCGAAATTGAGATTGCATTGGGAAAGAACCACTTTACAAATCGATTCATTGGGGTCGAGGAATGGATCTCGTCAAAACCAGCCCTAAGTTTCATTTTCGCTGCATTCGGTATTAATATAATTCCAATATCTACTCCATTCGAAACTCAGAGTCTGTTGGGAGACGGCTCTGGGGTTGAACAACCAAGCGAATTGCCAGCCACGCGAACACCAAAGCTCGCTCCAACCAAGAGCACTATGTCTTAAACCCTTGGGTTATATCTACAGTATCATGGGGCGAGTGTATAAACAGTATCTATCTGGAGAAAGGGTGTATTCTTGCAGTCAGTGTAGATCCCACAACGCAGTTCACGAAGAACTTGTAAGCAAGGTATGTTCAGTACACTAAACCAAATATTGATCGCTGAGTTTCGAGGGTTGTGACAGCATCGTCGTCTCAACTTTTCACTATCCACTGCCAGGCGTTTCAAGGCCGACATGGACGCGCCTATCTATTTTCAAATGTAGTTAATGTGACATTAGGGCCTCGTGAAGATCGCCTCCTCATAACTGGACTGCATACAGTCTGTGATATAATGTGCTCCACATGCAATAGCGTACTTGGCTGGAAGTATGAGATGGCTTATGAAGAGTCTCAGAAGTACAAGGAAGGCAAGTTTATTATTGAGAAGGCAAAAGTCTTGAAGGAACAAGATAGTAACAATAGCTGGTAGTTGTATCAATATGTGTGTTTACACAATAAAACTGTAAGTATGTATTATTGCTCCTCTTCCTGTCTTTTACGAAACAGATAATTCCACCAACCCCACCTAGTTTGCGGCTTCTCTTCTGGTAAAGCCTGTTTTGTTTCTATGTTTTGCTGTAGCGCCATCAGTGATGCTTCTAGTTTCTCCAGTCTCTCTTCAACTTTTGATGCATCAATATGTTCTTCTCGAGATTCTTTGCCTGGTTCAGGTGAGAGGATCAATGCATCTGGCATTTTGCCTCTAAGATGGATAGACATATCCTTCCTAGCCCACATTGCCAATAGATAAACCAATCCTGCTGGGATTAATGCTATGAGAAACTGGATGGCATGCCAATCCCAACGACCGATGACATTAGCCCCTTGTTTCCGCGGTGCGTCTGCAAGAAACTGTGCTGACTTCCACCCACCGTACATGTGATCTACACAATGAGTCAAAATGAGTATCTTGGGGAAGCAAATCAAATTACAGGCAGCGTACCGTCGTATTTTCTGATCACATCCTCTTTGCTGGCTTTCGAGAGCGCATCCCCAGCTTTAGAGTGCTGATATCGTAACCGTTGAAGACAGTGCTTTGCTATATTTCTGAACATTGATATCGGATGATACATACATCAACCACTAATAAAAATATCGTGGGAGATATTGGAAATTTTTCTCATGTGTGTCAACATAGCATTAAAATCCTCCTCACATCTGGAGAGGGTTTGAAATTTAAAGAGCAAATGTTACACTGCTGTTTCTCTCTTTACTTCGAGTTTATTGAATTTACAAAATGTGTGGTGAACTGAAGACGCTTCGATTCTAGAAGGGAGGGGTCTGTGATACACCGGAAGCCCCATATCCTCCAAGCATAGTTGCCTCTTTGACATCAGGTGCGCCTGCAAACACCTCATCAAAACCAAGCAGCCTAGGTATGGCAAACTCCATCAAAGTACGAATCACTCTCAACTCACCAGGTGATATTATTGTATCAAACTTTGATGTACCTCCTGCAATCTTGTTGTTCACTGTGAGGGAGAAGAAGTAGCCAGTCTCCCGTGCAGGACTTACACGCAGTGATTTTGTCACGACCCCTTCTTCTGAACCCATCTTACCAGGGTCATGAAACAAACTTTGTTCCCTGTTTGCACTCACAGCTTCTAATATCTCACCGCACTCTACTGCACTCAAACCGAACATTTCTTTGCTTTCCCAGTCATATTCACGCTCACCTTTTGAAGCTGCAAACTCTAGAAGCAAAGTCCCGTTTCTACCCACACGGAGACCACTACCAGCAGCAGTCTTCTCCCATGAGGGTTTGATCAATTTCAAACTCATTGCTCCTCTGCCTTTGTATACAGTGTAGTCGGCATATATATTAACTCGGCGGTTTTCTGCCTCGGCAAAGTACGCACGAACAGCCAGTGGACATCCCTGCAACCGAGCAGGAGAAAACCGTGTATTCATGGACAAAGGAGCTCCAAGTATGCTACGAAGGACCTTGTTTGTCCCCAATTTTCGGGCAGGGTGCAGATGGAATCTATGCATGATCTTTCTCGCGAAAGGTTGGCAGCTAGCCCAGGTTTTTTCTGGATATATTACTGCCTAAGTTTACAAGCTACACATCGAACCAACGTTTTACTGACTGCGGTGGGTTCTTCTGTCTGGTGTCAGCATCGAAGTACCTTGATTTGAAATTGCTCACCAGTGCATCCAGTTTGTCTTTCTTCTCAATACTTTTCTTAGGTGGCTTCTTCAAAGTGCCCAAACTACTTTCTGGCAGCTGTGCTAGCGTGTCTAAAGCTTCCTCAACCCTTGCCCGTTTCACTGCAGCTTTCACGTGTTGTGCCCCGTTCTCTGCCTGCCTGGCACAGGTCTCTGCAGGCACATTCTTGTCAAGCTCTCTTGGGTCGGCATTCCTCTTCTTCCTCTGCTCCCGTCGTCTACAAGACTTTCCACCACCTGCAGGTACAATCTCTGATTTACCTGCTGCTTGCCGTTCCTTAAGCATTTGTCTACGCTCCTTCCTAAGTGTGCGCTTGGACTTTGGAGCTTCCTCCTCCTCTGGTGGCTCGACACTCTCGTCGCTCTTTCTGTACACCCCTGCAGGCTTCTCGGCCACAGAACTGCCAGGCTTTTTCGACAGAGCGAGTTTAGCCTCTCGAGCTTTCAAGGCCTTGACATTATCAATAGCAAACTCAATTATTGGTCTTCGATCCTTTCCCCAAACGGTAGGGCTATTATTCAATTGGCGCAAGGCACACAGTGCATGCTCGTGCTCTGCAAACTCTACAAACCCAATTCCCCTAGACTTGGCATTCCCTTGAGAGTCAACCTTTTCATCATCTACAAGAATTTTGGCCTGAACAACCTTGGGATTGGCTTTGGTTGCCCTTTGTTTCACAGCCTTGATAAATGTTTGCTTCAACTGCTTCTCAGTCCATGTCACTGGGATGTTCCTCACACTTAACCGAGTGCGTGACACAGCAAAATTAGGACTGGCTAATTTTGTCTTTTTATCCTCTTGACCTCTTTTCCTCTTTGCTTTGTCCGAAGCAGAGAGTTGCAGCCAATCCTCACTGCCTTCAACCAAGACACCCTCCTTAGCCAAATGCACATTTCTACGATCGCCTTTGCCATTCTCGCTAGCAGCAGCAGATAGCTTACGAGCAGTATTTGCATCCACAGCAACATCACATTCCACAGGTCTTCCAGCAATTATGATACCTGCACCTTGCTTCTCACGCCACTTATCACACGAAGCAGCAGCCTTTTCAGCTGAGGTAGCATGGTAGTAATCCACAAAAGCAGTCCCCCTCAATTTATCAGTTGTCTTATCTACTACGAGGCGGCATGATTTCACCGGCCCATACACCTTCATCTTTTGAAATACCTGCTCCTTGACAATATCCAATGGAAGTCCACGGATAAAGACTGTGGCACCCACTTCTGCGGGTCGCGCTTGCTTCAGATTGTCCTCGCCACCTTCATCTTTTTCTTTATCCACGGCATCACCTTCGTTTTCATCTGCTTTCTTGTTCTTGTTCATCTGCTCTTTCTCTTCATCCCCTGCTAAGATGTCCTCCAACACATTGAGTACCAATTTACGTTCCTGTTCAGGAGCAATGTCCATCTCCTCCTCATTGCTCTCACGGCCCATCATCGTCACCACCTTCTCCTTCATTGATGGCTTGCTGTGTCCATTTTCCTCCGGTGATGCAACCTTTCCTGCTCTACTGGGCTCTTCCAACAGAGCAGTATACTGTGCTTTAGACACAGCCCAATCTACAGCCACTAACCGACCAGCTATGGTAGACCCATTGGCGGTCACTATCGCCCTCTCAGCATGTGCTCTGCATGTGAAACCAATGAATGCAAACCCCTTCGATCGCCCATCAGGTCCTCTGGGAATTGTCACCTCCCATATACAACCTGCTGCTTGAAAGGCATTCCTCAAATCCTCTTCGCTCACAGTAAACCTTAAATTTCTCACAATAACTCTCCAGCGTTTGAGATGGAGTCCCTCCCCCGACACTTGGCGTGCCCAAAGCTTGGATGCGCCTCCCTTTGTTCTCGCATGTGAGATGGACTTTCCATGAAGCGCCGCTACTGCTTGAAGTGCTACACCTACGTTCTTGAAAACTATCAGTGCTGTCTCCCCAGAACAACCATCATCAGTGAGCTTGTACTTTTTCAACGTGGTATCATCTACGCCGAGGATAACTTCTTCCACCGTTCCAACCCTTTTGGCTTCTTCAATAGCACACTTGAGCAGACCTAAATTTGCTGCACTTATGGCTACAGTCCTCAAGAATCGATGCTGATTTGTTGTTGTAGTTGATGATGTCTCTTTGGGCCTCTTGCTCATAGGTTGTTCCAGCCCCCCTTGCTTTCTCTTGTTTGGCTTTGGCCTTGGCTCTGTAGGGCCGTTTGTAGTTGAGATTTCAACAGCAAGGGTTCGACCTTTAAGCTCCTTTCCACTGAATTGTTCTATTGCCAGATTTGCATCTTGCTCCATTGCATACTCCACATATCCGAAACCTTTATGTGAACCATCCCGACTTCGCTTGACAAGGGTCGCTCTGTGAACAGGACCGACCGCACTGAAATACTCAGCCAATGCCTCCTCATTGACATCGAAGCTTACTCCCTTTACGAATACGGTTTTAGAATTGCCGTTCATTACGACTTGGAATAGGACGAAGTTCAAAACAGCTGAGTATGCATGCACGAAATTCCAAGTTCAAACTAAATGCTACTAGGCAACAACATTTGGGCCTCCTTTTGCTTTAATTCATTAATTTATAAAATATGATCACCCTTTATTCAATGTGGAAACACTGTGAGAAGAGGTTGATGTGCATGCCTGGTACTTGGGCCATCGAAAGGGCTCAAAGAGGCTCGACGAGTCGATCGAGAGAGAGCGTCAGGCAGACGACTAAATTCGTTCGAGAAGTGCAAACTAATTACCCTGTGAATGCTCGAACATAAATTGTACTTGTCGAATTACATTGATATGGATCGGATACATGACATAAATTGATAATTTCCTAATGGAGGAGACTCAACCGCATCCAAAACGACCGCAGAGTCAGGACAATTTTACATCCGAGGAACGAGACGCCAAAAGACGAGCCATTCTTTATGAAAACACCCTTAATGCAGATGACATAGGAGATCAAACAGTCCTGGACACTGGCAATGAGCCGGACGAAGAGGAGGACGAGTTGCGTCTTCCACTCGGTTGGAGGCAGACGCCACGCATAGCTTGTAAAGCCATCGACCACTTTATTCCTATCAAGGTGCCATTAGACTCTAGTTACGACAAATATATTGCTCTTGAGGACAGATGGTCGGTAGAAGATGCCTACAATGCAGCTTTAGCGCTGCTACCTCCACCCCCCAACCCTCCCGGGAATGTTCGCATGATCGTTGATCTCAGCAAGAGCAGCAGATATTATGATGCCAGTAAATGGCTAAAATTAGGTGTGCAGTATGTGAAAGTACCGATGCGAGGGAGAGGCGAGGCTCCAACTCCACTTTCGGTCAATGATGTCATATGGCAAGTGATCTGTCACAGACTCAGCAATCCCTCAGGGTACATTCTCATGCACTGCACCCATGGGTTCAATAGGACAGGATACGTAATATGCCAGTACCTATTACGAATGCAATCTCAGGTATATAAGACAGTTCCACATGCGTTATTGCAATTCGCACACAGCAGACCTCCTGGCATGTATAAGCATCAGTACATCAGGGACTTGTTTAGATACAATCATGAAGTCATAGATGGAAAGTACCCATTTCCCAACCAACCTGCATGGAAGGCAGGAGATTCTCCCGAGCAAGATCATGATGAGGTGGCATCATTGGAAGGAGACATGCAGCATGATGATGTCATCGGGGAGGAGGTATCCGTTGAAGAGGCACAGTATATGCAAAGCTTTTTGATGGATGCCATTCTTGGTCCAGTCGACCCTCACATTGGATCAAGACACAAAATGTGGTTTCCAGGTTCGCAGCCAGTGTCTCTGGACAGAAGCAATTTGAAATTATTGGAGGACCATAGGTTTTGGGTGACCTGGAAGGCGGATGGTACACGATATATGGTGGCTATCATGAGATGGGGAACCTATTTAGTAGACAGGAGGTTGAATGTGAGGAGAGTACAGATGCGCTGGCCTACAGTATCGCTAAAAGCTCCTCATTTCGATGTAAAGTCTCCCCATCACCACACATTGCTGGACGGGGAGATGGTGGTGGACGAGGACATGACTTCGGGGAAGCGTAGAAGATTCCTGATCTATGATGTGGTCATGTTGAATGGGAGACCATTGAATGATCAAGCGTGGTACTATAGGTATGAGAAGATCAAATCCGATCTTGTCAACCCCAGAGATATTGAAAGAGATCTCATTTACAGAAGTGCATGGAATTCACCATATAGGTATGACAAGGAGTTGTTTGGCGTGCGAAGAAAGAAATTTTGGCCTTTGAAGGAAGCTCGGTGGGTATTGAGTGACTTCATTCCAACAGAAGTACTCCATGAGTCAGACGGTCTGATACTTCAAAGCTATTCGGATCACTACAAAGCGGGTACCGATCAAGAGTTGCTGAAATGGAAGTATGCACACATGAATTCTGTTGATTTCAGATTGAGGGTGCACCCCAAACATGGGCTGCAGTTGGAGTTATTAGAAACTGCTGGCTTACAGCCAGGACAACACCCTGATTGGCCACATGGGCGGCCAAGAGGCTATGTGGCCCTTCCTGGAGCGAAAGTTTCTTTTCCAAATGGAGAAGATCCTACTTTGTACGATTTGCGCATCATTGAGTGTTGTTGGGAGCCATCTATGAAGGAATGGGTGTTTTTGAGAGAGAGAAGAGACAAGGATACGCCAAATGCATTTCATGTGTATGACAAAGTCGTTCAAAGTATTAAAGACAACATCTTAGAGGAAGAGTTGTTGGAGTATGTAGAGCGAGTCATGAAAAGTCAACCGTATGCACCGGATATGTAATAATAACAACTAACTGTACCTATCAAGCCTCTGGAGCATCCTCCCCTGTCAGAGTAGTGTACTGCTTCTTGCAATCCTGCTTGCTCTTCGAGAGGTAACCACCAATGCGCCCCCACTTGATTGATTTTTTCCCAGTCTTTTCCTTTCTGAACTTGGAGTCTTGGACGAGCTTTACTAGATCCTCAGATTGCTGCTTAGTCCAGTCATCCGTAAGGTCTTCCTCTGAAGAAGATCCTTCCTCTGTCTTTTGCTTCTTGGCAGGTGGTGCACCATCGCCATTTGAGTCACGCTTCACTTTCAAAGCAGTCGATGGAAGCTCAATGCCCTTTGCCTTATAATAGTGACTTTTTGCAGGGTTAGCAGTCTTGAAGTTAAAGTATCGGGCAACATTGACCCACACCACCTTGCCTTCCTTATTCGAGCCTTCTTTGCCGATCTTTTCACTACGATAGTCTTTGTCTTCGACCAGTTTAACAAGCTCTTCTTTCATCTCATCAGTCCATACATTTCTGGAGCCAGTAGATTCTTTTTTCTTTTTCCCCTTTTCTTGACCAGGGATCCTTCCAGCACGGAGGAAAGCCCAGGCTTCCACCCCGGGCGCAGAAGGCAGCTTGGCAAGGAGTTCGACAATGGTGTCCAGCTCTGGAGGCAATTCCACCGATTCTTTTTTAGCAAGGGCTTGAGCGCGGAGTGTAAGATGATAGCTGAGGCTTTCTAGCACTGTGGCTATTTCCAGTGGGTCACTCAGTGCGGACATGTCTATACCTTGAAATTTTGAAAATGGCCAAGATCTTCTATGCGAAAGTTGCCTCAGCACGCTGCTCTCTGACTGATTTTCTATGAAACAAACGGGTTTATGAGTAACGATGCACTCACGAAAATCAAAATTCAATAGGAACCTTTGCTGTCGGACGAAAGGGGCAGGCGCACAAAAGACTTGGTAGCGAGGAGCTCCTTTTCAACCCTGCCAATTGATGGGGGGGGCAGGTGTTCTACGAAGCCTTTCTCCCTCTCCCTTCAATTGAGAGCGACTTCACCATGTACGGTCCCTCCAACTCATACCCAAGTCTTCTGTAATATGCTCTCACCCCAACTCCAGATATTACTGCTATCTTCGTACTCCTGTGTTCATCCATTGCAATTTTCTCTGCTTCTGCCATGAGTGCGGCTCCATACCCTCTGTGCTGCTGTGCAGATCCTCCGCTCTCTCTTGCTGCCAAAGCTACCGCCTGACCATACACATGCAGCTCCCTGATTATTGAAACTCTGCCTTTGAGGGTTGGCTGACGCTCCTTTTCGGCCCCCGCAATCTTCCTGAGCCGCAACAACCCTACCAACAAGTCTTGTGAGGGATCTTCATAGGACAAGAATGTCTCCCAGCCACCATTGGCCACATAATCCCTTCTCACCAACTCCACCTCTTCAGGCCTTATCGAATTATGAATGTCTTGAATACCCACCTCTCTTGTGCGCACATCTCTGCACTTCAGACCCAGCTCTTGCATTCGAGCCAGTGCTAATTCCCTCAAATTCCCCTTTTCGACTCCACTGGTCACCAGGGGCATAGGGATGTCCCTTTGAATACGATACACCCGCACCCAAGGAGGAACATAGGAAAGAACTCTGGCCACCAAGTCGACCAGTAAATGGGGGGCTAAATTCCTATACAATCCCTTCTTCCATAATTCATATAACCCTGTCCCTCTGATGACTAGAGTAGGATATATCTTCAAACCATCAGACCTGAATGCTGGGTTTTCAAAGAATTCTTTAAAAGATTCAATGTCCCTCTCCCAACCAACATTCGGAAGATCTGGCATCATATGTGCAACAACTTTAAATCCAGCATCTTTGGCTAAAGCAAAGCATTCTCCTACTGCGGCTACAGTATGACCTCTATTCGTGTCTCTGGCAACATCCTCATAGATCGACTGAAGGCCAATTTCCAAACGGGTACATCCATAGGAGAGCATAGCGCCGAGATGGGGAGAGAGACAAAAATCTGGCCTAGTTTCTATGGTCATTCCTATGCAACATGTCTTGGAGCGCTCACTATATGCCACAGCTTCTTCCACACTCTTGGAGGAATAGCCAGACAAGGCATCATGTAAATTTCTGATGAAATAATCTCTATAGTCTGAAGGCAGTGACATGAACGTCCCACCCATTAAAATGAATTCCACTTTGTCCACGCTATGACCCAACCTCCTTAGCTGGTCTACTCTCGCCCTTGCTTGGACATAGGGATTGTAACGGGCTCTAATAGCTCTCATGGAAGTTGGTTCATACCCAGTATAGGACTGGGTTGAATATTCAAAATCAGAGTCTGGTCCACCTGGACAGTAGACACAAATATTCCCTGTGGTGGCAATGTGAGGGCATCTGTGGGGTTTTGACATGACCGCCACGACTGCAATACCGGATGCTGTACGGATTGGCTTTGCTCTGAGTTGGGGCAAGAGCTCTGCCTTATGCTCGGGAGGAAGGGCAGCGATGAGTTCCACCAACTTGACAGCTTTGGCGAGCTGGTATTTGTTGCAGACATCCTTTTTGAGACGGTTGAGATCGACATCCTTACCCCCCTTGATTCCTACTACCAACGCATTGATAATGTCCGCTATCGCTTTCACTCGACCCTGAGGAATACATCGTTTGGATTACACTTTGCAAACTGGAGAGCCAACATAAACCTTACCTCTACTGGATCCATAGTATATTTGAAACTGTGCTGTTTAACTATTTTCAAAATGTGCTCCCTACGCTTACGACAATCGTCACAAAAACAGTTCTCGCTCTACAGCGACAGATCTGCCCCGACGGCCAGAAATAGTGAACATCAGTAAAACAATAACATATAATCACGTTGATACAAGCCATCGTGTTTATATTTCTAGATTATTGGCACTTGGGATGCTCCATCTCCATAGCATCAGGCCCACTCCACTGAGACCGGTGCCTCAAAACAATTGCTGCAATCGACGTATTTATGCTCGTTCACAGGGAGTTGTACGCCCAGCTACGACATCATTGAGATCAGTGACAGTAATGACAGCAGGTATCGTTTGTTTTGCGCCTGTTTCCATGAATATTCCAGTCCTTCTCACCGTCCACCCCTCACAGCCATCATCGACGGCAAAGCCATCGCAGAAACTATCCGCCAGGAGCTCAAAGTAGAAGTTGATGATTTGAAATTAAAATATGGCGCATCTCCTGGTCTTGCTGTTGTACTGGTAGGAGAAAGGAAAGATTCACAGACGTATGTTCGCAATAAGAAGAAAGCATGTGATGAAGTAGGCATCGTCTCCTTTGGTGCTGACCTCCCAGCTGAGGCCACAGAAGAAGATGTTCTCAGGGTTGTAGCTGAGTATAACGCCAATCCCGATGTCCATGGTATACTGGTTCAACTCCCTCTCCCCAAGCACATTGACGAGCAAAAAGTCTTGGATGCCATAAGTATTGAGAAGGATGTTGATGGGTTTCATCCCATTAATATTGGATGCTTGGCTATGAGGGGTAGAGATCCATTATACGTACCATGCACTCCAAAGGGTTGTATAGAACTACTCAAACGCTCTGGAGTAAAAATCTCTGGATCCCGCGCAGTCGTGATTGGTCGTAGCAACATAGTTGGGCTGCCTGCTGCGCTCTTGTTGCAACGAGAGGATGCTACAGTGACGATGGTCCATTCACGCACGGCTAATGCAGAAAGTTTGTGTGCCGATGCTGACATTGTCATTGCTGCATGTGGTAGAGCAGAGATGATTAAAGGGGAGTGGATAAAAGAAGGTGCTGTGGTGATTGATGTCGGCATTAATGCTGTTGATGATCCAAAGGCAAAGAGAGGTTATAAACTGGTTGGAGATGTAGATTTTGCAGGAGCCAGGGAAAAAGCATCCCTCATCACTCCTGTGCCAGGTGGAGTAGGTCCTATGACAATAGCAATGCTCTTGAGGAATTGTGTGGATGGTGCCAAAAGAACTTTCGAAGAACAGACATAGTAGTAACGCATTTCCTCGTAAGACAGTTACAGAAAAAACAATCAACCCCAATCCAGTACTGTACATTCATTTGTTCATTTATTTATTTGTACGTTGCCATGAATTTAGTATGGAAGTTCTTGAACTTTTCCACAAACTCTGCAATCTTATCCTCCATCGGCAATATGGTTGTGCGCATATGGAATGTGCCCTCCTCCTGACCAAATCCAGATCCTGGAACAGTAGAAATACCAGTCTCCTTGAGCAATTCAAGGCAATAGAACGTGTCTGGAGTTTTACCAGCGGCCTTGGCTGCTGCAATAGCCTTTGGCGGCAAATGCAATCTAGGGAATGAGTACATAGCTCCCTCTGTGAAGTTGCATGTGACACCCTCTAAAGCATTGAATGCATCAGTCATGATATGCGCACGGCGTCTCAAAGATGCAAGACCTTCGTCCATTTCCGTTTTGTACTGTGGGTAAGATTCATCGCCTTCCTTTGGCGGCTTGACCATCAAACTCATCATGGCCTGACCGACTGTGTTGGGAGACAGATTCACAGAGACCAGCTTGTACATTTCGTCAATGGCACCTGGGTGAAAGTTAGTGAACTCAACATACCCACCACGGAGACCACATTCGCCCAATTGCCCCTTAGAGACAGTATGGAAAGAAGCTAATTCGACCTTGTCGGCATATGGCTTGCCCAAGTCACCCAGCACCTTCTTAGCCGCAATGAATGGCTTTTCGTCTTGGTAAATGTTTGGTTGGTAAACTTCATCTGCCAAAAGAACAATGCCTTCATCTCCGGCAAACTTGACAAGCTCCTTCAAGTTGTCGTATGTCAGACACTGGCCAGTAGGATTCCCTGGATTGATGAAGACCATGGCCCTGACACATACGCCACGGGCACGAGCATCCATCACGCTCTGCTTGATTTCATCCATATCAAGACCCCAACCCTTTTCTTCTTTGAGGTTATATGGGAGAAGAGTGCCTCCATACAATTGTATGGCAGCAGAGTAGAGTGGGTACTGTGGAATTGGAACCAAAATGGCATCATTCTCATCTCGCAACATGGCATTCAAAATCAATCTGACAGAGACAGAAGCCCCATCAGTCAAAAAGATGTGATCCGGATTCGATGGATATCCATCTCTTTCTTCAATATATTTTGCAACCTGCTCGCGGATTGCCATGGAGCCACGAGAATCTGTGTATGCTCCGATAGCGCCGCCAAAGGCAGCATTGAGTTCCTTAGCCCGAGCGATGGCGTCCGCTGGGAAAAGATCTTTCACTTTGGGATGATTCAGAAGGAATGGTGCAGACAATAATGCTAAGACCTGACGAGGGAAAGTTATGGGTGTCTGTCCCAGTTGTTGAGGATTGCCAACTGCATTAGCAAGGACGGAGTCAACTTCTACCACATCTAGACATAGATGGTGTACTACTATCCTGGTCACGACTTACCATTGGTGTAAATGATTTCTTTTCCCTGGCTAGCAAGCTCTACTGCCTTGTTGTAGAGCTCTCCACGAACGGCATACTGAGCTTTGAGGACATTTGGGTTGAGCAAATCTCTGTGAGTGACTTTGCCATCCTTGGAGTTTTCGTTGCCTGCTGGGTGAGCTTCAGCAGGTAGAGAACTAAATGAATGAGAACTTAATCTAGAAGATCCCGCCTCCAAATATTGTAGACCTCTGAACGACTGGGGAATTGCACACGAACCAGCACTTTGTTGAGTGATTGCTGCACGGCAAAGGCTGACAGCCTTTGAGGCTTTTTTAAGACAAAGAATGCACATCTTTAAGGGCTTGATTGCACTGTAACTATTTGTGAAGAGGTATATTAATTGAAGCCAAAGACTACAATATCATGCCAATGCCATGCTTCGTTTTAGGGCCCAGCATATACGTTAGAGATGTACATCCAATGTTATAGTTTCCAGAATTCATGTAGACAATTTACAGTCCGGCTCCATCTTTTTCAGTTGGAGAATTCGAGCAGAATGCAGGAGGTAAATGGGCTCAGGGTAAGTAGCGGCAGCTCCGTGAACCCAAAAGGATTGACATCTTTTGATCACACGACTTATCATAACAATTTGCAGGTCGCTGTGGAAGGTTGCTGCCATGGCGAGCTGGATAAAATTTATGAGACTTTAAAATACATAGAGGGGACAGATGGGCGAAAAATAGACCTCCTCATTTGTTGCGGCGACTTTCAAGCAGTCCGTAACCTTGATGACTTGGAATGCATGGCTTGCCCTCCTAAGTACAGACACATCCAGACCTTTTACAAATATTACTCGGGAGAGAAACGTGCACCTTACCCAACACTATTTATTGGAGGTAATCATGAGGCCGCAAACTATTTGTGGGAGCTCTATCATGGTGGTTGGGCGGCACCCAACATTTTCTTTTTGGGATATGCTGGAGTCATCAACTTTGGGGGATTGAGGATTGGAGGCCTGAGTGGAATCTTTAAAAAGCATCATTACAACTTAGGCCACTATGAACATCCACCTTATGATGGAGACAGTCTACGGTCTGCATATCATATTCGTAATCTGGAAGTGCATCGTTTGTTAAAGATCCGTCAGCATATGGACATATTCTTGTCTCATGATTGGCCTGTGGGCATAGCTCATCATGGAGATAAACAGGCCCTTATACGGCACAAACCCTATCTTGCAGATGAAATAGAAAACTTCACACTAGGAAGCCTACCTGCGCGGGAACTATTAGATACTCTTCAACCTGACTATTGGTTCTCTGCTCATCTGCACACAAAGTTTGCAGCAGTGGTTCAACATCCAAGCCCTCGTCCACACAATGCAAGCGGAATTACAAAATTTTTAGCACTCAGTAAATGCCTTCCTGGTCAAAGGTTTCTCCAAGTCTTAGAATTTCCTAATGCGACAGGTCAAAAAGCATTTGCATACGACCCAGAATGGCTGGCGATTGTCAAACAGACCCATGCGGATTTAAATTTGAGTAGGAGAAGACTCAATATCACATCTCAGCAGGTGCAATCAGTGACTGATGAAGAGATTTGCAAAGCTGAACAATTGATGCTGAAGAAATGTGGAGCCAGTGGCCTTGTTCCGCAGAATTTTGTTGAAACCGCACCTCCACACTTTGTAAATACAAAGCATAGGGGAAGTATGCCCCAAGTGGAGCTTTGGAACCCTCAGACTGAAGAGTTCCTTGGCATGCTGGAATTAACATACAACTTACAACATAATGAAATGTCAAATAATGCATTTGGAAGTCATCAGTACTATAATACAGAGGAAATAGAGTTGGCTGACAGTGAGGAAGGACTTGAAACCCTCCCAGCGGTTGCTGCAATATTAGGAATAGAGAATCCAGAGGATATTGATTTACCATCAGACTAATTATTATTTCTTATCTTCTTGTTTTAATTTCTGTTCCAATACTTGGGTCACATTCTCCAACATGAATTGTCTTTCCTTCATAATGTTTGCAATCTCCTCACTCTTGTCTTTTATGAGGGTGACCTTCCTTTTGCAATAATCCACAGCCCCATCTATTTTCTTCTCGACATAATATCCTGTACCTATTTCCAGAATGACAGAATCTATGGCTTCTATTTGTCCAGATACATACAAGGCCTCCGTTAAGGGCAACAGGACTTGCTGACCTTGCCTTTGCTCTTGGAGACGTTCCACAGCCTGACCTGCCAAAGCGAAACGGCCTGCGGTCTGTTGAAGGGTGACTGCATTCTGGACAAAAGTATTTACTTCTTGCTCTAGATTTTGCCGGATCTCGGCAAGTTGCTGTATGCTCAGGGCCGAGATGGGGACTCCACCTTCGTTTCCACTGGCAGCCATTTTTGGAGATGAGAATGTAGTTGACCACCGTATGTCAGATTTAGAATCCCAAATTATTGTTCCTAACAGTTTACTATGCTTTTCTAATTGTTAATTTTGCCAATCGATCCTCAGTTCTCGAGCTTCAGTTGTCTTCAAAGTCTTGTGCGAACCTTAAACCTTGATATGTCAGCTCAAAATCATCAATTTTATTCATTTTTTAAATACCGAAGGGATATGCTGATTGAAAGTTTCAGCTATCTCCCCAATATTTTAAGCCATTGAGGATTATTTGATCGAATTGTCTTCTGGTAGAGTGACTCGGTTCGCAAGCGATTGCTGCATATTTACTTTAGTTATGGCTTCCTTCTTACATTAGATATGTTAGCTCTTCGATTTTCAAAGTCTGGGCTCCCTTCGTTCAATGCTTTGGCCGAGCACGTGGTCGGTCAGTGTGTTTTGAGCACAGGCTCCATGCTCTCCATCGCCTTACCGAGGGAGCAACAATCTTCTGAGGATGACCCATCTACAAGAAAGCCAGCATGGAGGCCTGTCCGGAATATTCAGCAGAGACCCCAAACTGAGCAAGCCACCAGAACCACGAGACCCAGTCCGAGACCGCCGCAACCAGTAGCAGGCCCCAGGCAGCCCCCTCAACAAGGTAACAGTCGGTGGGGTGTTCACAGGCCCATATCTGAGCCTGAAGCCCAACAATCACAGAATCATGGTAGGAAGAGCTGGCATAGACAGCCCAGCAGCCCTTACGGACCTCATTCTCCAAGTTTTGACACCAGAAGGCCTCCTTCCAATCGTCCTCAATTTATAAAGCCTGCACCTAAAAGAAAGACTCCAGCAAGACAAGTCGTACAAGAGTTAAAAGAAATTGTCGTATCAGATGTGATGACAGTAGCAAAGTTGGCAACAAATCTGAACCTACCAATCCCAAAGCTGGAGGAGATGATGAAAGAGTTGGGGGAGCCCCCAAAATCGGACGAAGAAATTGTGCCGGTTGATATTGCAGAATTAGTGGCCTTAGAGCTAGGTTTCATAGTCAAAATAGCAAAGAAATCAGCACATAGTGCAGCAGAGGCTGATGCAGTCCCTAGACCAGCAGTAGTGACGGTGATGGGGCACGTCGATCACGGCAAGACGACGCTGTTGGACGCTTTGAGGTCGACATCCGTAGCAGCAGGGGAAGCGGGGGGAATAACCCAACATATAGGGGCCTTTGAAGTGAAAATGCCTGATTCTAAAACCTCTCTGACTTTCTTAGACACTCCTGGACACGCTGCATTTTCCGCCATGAGAGCCAGAGGTGCAGCTGCGACGGATATCGTCGTGCTGGTGGTGGCTGCGGACGATGGCGTGATGCCACAGACCCGAGAGGCACTGGCGCATGCTCGAGCCTCTGGTTGCCCCATCATTGTAGCAATAACTAAATGTGATGTTCCAGCCGCAAATCCAGAAAAAGTGAGGCGCCAACTCTTAGGAGACGGACTGGAGTTGGAGGAAGTAGGGGGTTCCATTCAAGTAGTGGAGGTGTCAGCGGTTGCCAAAAAGGGTCTTTTGGAGTTGGAAGAAGCACTCCTTTTACAGGCAGAAATGATGGAGCTAAAAGCCTCACATACAAAGCCGGCAGAGGGGGTTGTCATCGAGGCTAAAGTTGACCGAGGTCAAGGACCTGTGGCAACAATAATCGTCACCGCGGGAACTCTGAAAGTCGGAGACATTGTCATTGCTGGCTCTGAGTGGGGCAAAGTGCGTAGCTTGAAAGCGGCAACTGGTGCAGTAATAAAGTCTGTTTTCCCTGGACAGCCAGCTGAGATTTCAGGACTCAAGGGGGTGCCAATGGCAGGGGATGAAGTGATGGTCGTTGCCAGCGAGGACCGAGCCCAACGTGTTGCCAAGGCGCGAGGGGAGCGCGACACAGTTCGCAGACATAGATCCCTTGCCCAACAATTGAATCCCAAGGAAGAAGAGGTTAAAGTTGTTCCAGTGATTATTAAGGCAGACGTCCAGGGCTCAGCTGAAGCCGCCCAGGAAGCAATAAAAGCACTTGGGTCAGCAGCAGAGCAGGTCGACTTGAGAGTCATCCATGTTGGTGTTGGTCCAGTGTCACCATCGGATGTTGGACTTGCATCTCCCCTTGGAGCTGTTATATTAGGATTTGGAGTGAAGCCGGCGTCAGGAGTTGAAGCGCTGGCCAAAAGGGAGAATGTCACACTTCGTTGCCACAATGTTATTTATCACCTCCTGGAGGAAGTGGATGATATGTTGGCTGGGGCTGCTCCTCTAGAAGAAATTGAAATTGTGTCAGGGATTGCAGATGTCTTGCAAGTATTCGAGCTGAGGGGTAAAAGAGGCGGAGTAGGATCGCGTGTTGCGGGATGTCGTGTGACAGAGGGTAGCATCAAAGGCGATGGAGCCGTGTTTAGAGTACTGAGACAGAATGAAGTCATCCATAAGGGTCCATGCGCCTCCCTTCGCAGACACAAGCTTGATGTAGGTGCCGTTGGAAAGGGGTCAGAATGTGGTCTTTCTCTACAAGGGTATGACGGCGTTCAAGTGGGAGATGTGTTGGAGTACATCACCATAGGATTGAAGAGGAGGGAGGCCTCTCGGCGAACGAATGTAGATAAATGAACGAGCACAATGTAGTCTGATATATTTGTTCATTAATAGTACCTATGATGAAATTGACCTTCAATTCAACTTCGACCGACTACAGGCGCCAACGTACAATCGTCGCAATGAGCACGTCAGCAAAGCCTTCCGTCTGTGTCACAGGTGCTGGCGGACGCACAGGCAAGTAAAAGTTACGAACTATACTAGATGGGGGATTGATGCAGTTCTGTATCCATTCCAGGTGCTTTGGTTATGAAGAAGCTGCTGGAGAGAAAAGAGCACTTCGACCCAAAGGGTGTGGTCCGCTCCGACAAGAGCAAATCCCAGCTGAAGGGTTATGGTGCCACTGACGAGCAGATCTTTGTAGGGGACATACTTGACGAGGGTGGTCAGGCTGTTCTTGAGAAAGCTGTACAGAACTGTCACGCTATGGTCATCTGCACTTCGGCCGTCCCGCAGATCAATTACCTCTCACTCATCAAAGTGTTTTGGGGAAAGCTCACAAAGCAGCAGGGTGTTCGACCAGATTTTACTTTCAAATCAGGTCAAATGCCTGAAAAAATTGATTGGATTGGACAGAAACTGCAGATTGATGCTGCCAAGAAGGCTGGAGTCAAACATTGCATCCTTGTGAGTTCAATGGGAGGAACGCAAAGAGACAACGCCCTAAATTCTATAGGTAATGGCGATATTCTAGTATGGAAAAGAAGATCTGAGAAATATCTTGTTGATAGTGGTATAGATTACACAATCATACATCCAGGTGGGCTCACGGATGATGCAGGTGGGAATAGGGACCTTATTGTTGATGTTGATGATGTTCTAATCAAAGACGGATCAAAGTTTAGAAGAATACCTAGAGATGATGTGGCCGAGCTTTGTGTTCAGTGCCTAAGCATTCCAGAGGCCAGAAACAAAAGCTTTGATGTCGTCTCAAAGAATCCTGAAGATGCCCCTCCAACAAAGGACTTCAAATCATTATTGTTGAGTTTGAGTGGCAAGACATGTGACTATTCTGATATGGACAATGATGTTGTGTTGAAAAATGTGTAAACCATTGTATTGACATTGCTCTTGAGAAGGTGCAGTGATAGAGGTGCCTAGGGACACAGTGTCACATCACACATCCAAATAACTGGGGATGGATGTGAGGAGGATGCATGAAATCCTTCCTGATGGGTTGGTAGAATAGGATGAGCTTAGATTCAGACTACTTTCCTGCTTGATCCGCCATTATTTTCGCGAATCTTTATCTTTTGTTAGTTCTATCTATTACATTACACATCTGAAAGTAGGATGGTCGCTTTGGCTCAGGCACACGCTTCATTGCAGACTGCTGCATGTACACGTGCTTCTCAACGCCCCGTGCGTGCGTCTAGAACAGTAAGAGTGCTTGCACAGAAAATCAACAGCGAGGTGAGAAATAAATCCGAGGGATTTACGGCACTTGCCAGTCTTTCAAAGCAGTGGATAGCAATCTGTTTTTATTAATTTGTTACTTGATAGCTTGGGGGGGCTGAACGGACTTTAAGCCCAGAAATCATTGATTTCTACTGCCTTTGCAGCATCTATGATTTCACTTGTAGTACATCTTGACAGCCTACCTTTTTGCAGGATGGCATCGTCAAATCTGCTGCGTTTGCTTCTTTAGCAGGCTCCATGCTGATTGCTGGCAATGCCCAGGCTGCTCAGGAAGTGATGAACATTGCTGCTAATGATGGGCGTGCAAGCTTGCTCATCCTCCCACTCACTGCTGCCATTGGTTGGGTCGGCTTCAACATCCTCCAGCCAG
>JAAMXV010000472.1:0-41602 GCA_019693495.1 Axilococcus clingmanii
CCCCTCAGCCGTCTAGCCATTGCTCTCGCATTCATCATAATTAATTGTATGCAAATAGGCCACTGCCCTATTTACAATGGCCCCAAAGACCCGGGAAGAGCACGATTATGACTATTTGGTCAAGGTGAGTCGACTGGCAGTCAATAACGAGACGCGACAACTCAGAACACTCATGCAAGCCCCCCCTCAATCATCATTTCTAGTGCGTATTGATCGGCGACTCTGGCGTTGGTAAGAGCAACCTGCTCACCATGTTCACCCGCCATGAGTTTCTCGACTCAAGCAAGTACGTTATCCACACCACTGCCTATCACAATCACACGCTGCCTTAACTCTCCAGTTTTACCCATTTATTCTTTGTATTTCCAGGCCTACTATCGGTGTTGAATTTGCCACTAAGAATGTAGAGGTAGGTAACAAGCTTCTCAAATGCCAGCTTTGGGACACAGCTGGTCAGGAGAGGTATAGAGCAATAACAAGTGCATACTACAGAGGGGCTGTGGCAGGTGAGTAATGAGGAGATATGTAGCAAGAAGATACTATGATGTTATAAAAGGATCGAGGTAGTAAGATGACAGTGTTCATTGTTTGACCCTATAAAAACCTGCAGCCTTGGTTGTATATGACATCACGCGCGCATCCAGTCTTGAAAATGTACCAAAGTGGCTGCATGAGTTGAAAGACCATGCCGACAATGATATTATAGTGGCATTGGTTGGTAATAAAAATGATTTGGAAGGGCAGAGAGAAGTTCCCACAAAAGCTGGCAAGGAGCTCGCAGAAAGGGAGGCGTTATTATTCTTTGAAACAAGTGCAAAGCTTAGTCATATGGTAGAAGAGGCATTTCAAGAGCTTTTGAACCAGGTACATGATGTGATAGCGAGGAATGAGTTGGCAGCGACGGGAGACGAGAACTTGAATACCATGCCAGAGGCTGGGAGGTCAATACATATCACCGAGGCCATGCCGGAGGTGCCGCAACACAAGAGAAGTTGTTGTTCCTCTTAGGGGAATGGTTTGGGCCACTAAAGGCATTTCATTTACATAAATCCCGGATAGCTCGTTTGACAAAACTAGTCTTTAGAAAAGGAAATAGTGTATCTAATCGAGGTATCGCTGCTCGTAATCTGATCTCCAGTTGCCGAGATTAATATGCGTCCTGCACTATCAAGGTACTTTCTTATGCCTTCAGTGGAACTATCTGGGTTTCAAAGGTAAGGTGCATCGCCTTCTCGCTTGATAATACTAGGTGCGCTTAGCACACTACCCCACGCACATCTGCTTTTCAGTCAGCAATTCTTGTCTACAGGCGTACTTTGTGGCGCGAACCCGATCAGAGGACTTTCCCGTTCTCTTTGCATCAAGAAAAAGAGTTTAGAATGCACATCAAACAAGAGAGCTCCCCGTGGCAGCATTGCATCTCTTCAGCAGCAGGTAGCCGTTTCTGCAGCTGTGGCAGTCTCTGCACCGCCTTCGCTTGTGTCTCTGGCTGCTGTCATTGTCGGTTGGTTAGTCATTGCCGGATCTACTGTGCGTAGTTTACCACAAATAGTGAGGATATTAAGGAGTAAATCTGTTCAAGGTCTTTCACTGACGTCATTCCTATCAGAGCTGGTTGCATACACGATTACGGTGAGGTACAATATCATGCACTCATATCCCTTTTCAACATATGGAGACACAGCTATTTGCTGGGTACAAAACGTAGCAATTGTAGCTTTGATATTTTGGCTGAATAAAAATCTTCCAAACTCATTAAAAGCTGTGCTAAGTATAAGTTATCTGTCCTTTCTAGCATTCATTTGTTCTGGTCAAGTAAGCTATGATCTGATGGCTGGATTGCAAGCATCGAGTGTGGTCATTCTGGGTCTATTAGGTCGTCTTCCACAGATTATTCTGAATTATAGAAGAGGTAATAGCGGTGAACTGAGTATCACATCCACTGGTCTGTCAGTTGCAGGCAACCTGGCTCGAGTGTTTACGACACTCATTTTAGTGAAAGATACCAAAATCTTAGCTTCTGCAGCATCACAACTGGCATTGAATGGAATATTGCTGTGGCAGACTTTAGACACGGCCCGACAATCGAGCCAATTGTCTACGCCACAAACAACGGGATAGCCTGAGATATGGGGCAATTTTGCGGCCCTCTTGAAAGATATTGACTACATATGCAGCCACTGTAAGTGAGGAGATATTTATTTAGACGCCTACTACGTTCATGCCATGGAAGAGAGCAAGCCACACACTTTTGTTTGTTGTTTCTGAAAGGCCTTGAGAGCTGTATCGAGGTCTCTCTTCCAATTTTCAGAGCTCTTGTCACTCTTCCAAGATACATCTGTACTGTTTTGTATTCTCCTGGAGGTCATAGACACATCTTTTATTGGCTGATGTTCTGCATCTGCACGATATTCAGTTGCAGTTGTGCACATTGTAGTCAAGATTTTATCCATCTGCTCCTTATTTATGAGCTCGGTTTTCATCAATTTTGAGAATGCTTTCCGCCATGCCCTCTCTGCTTTCAATCTCTTCGCCAACTCTTCTAAAGCGGCACTGTTCCTATCATCATCTCTTGCAGGTGGTGGAGGGAGTGGAGCTGGTTGTTGAACAATCATAGGTGGCATTGGTGGCTGCATCATGCTTGCAATGGCTGCACTCTGCAATGAAGCCCCTCTAGCTTGCTCTCGAAGTCCTTCTGCAAGATCCTTTTGAAGTCCTCTGGTTTGATCCCTCAAACTATCAACCTCTTTCTGTAGACTCTGGCGTGCACGTTGTTCTTCTTGAATTTTCTTATTGGCATCGCTGGCCTGTTGGCGCCATTCTTCTGCCTTTTTCTGAAGGTGTCTAACCCTGCAAAGAGCTGCCTGTCCATTGTGAGCAGCATTTGCAGCAGTAGATTGCAATTGCTCCCTGGTATCATTTAAAACGCTCTGTAATTTGCTGTACTCTTCATCTCTTTGTCTTAAATCTGCCCGAAGCTTCCGAACCTCTTCTCGTTGTATGACCATGCCTTCATTGATGCTATCATGCTCTGTGACGGCTGGGGAAGCGAGATTATGATCTAATTCCTTCCGTTGAAGATTGTAATGGTGTTCTTCATCACAGAAGTCTACAGATGTGCGACAACTGTCGGCCTCTGTCAAGAGGACCTGCAACTGCTCCAATTCCTGGAGAATGGAGCTTGAAGCCATGTAACTTTGACTTTATGTCAACCGCAAGATATGGAGACAAATGTACATACTCCATGTAGATCGAGTCAGTGAAATAGACTGACCACGTATAACTGCCTTCGTAACGGTCAAGGGCTGGGCTGTCGATCAGCTGTACAAAAAGTATGTGGGGACGACTAGCATGACAAGGCTCAGTGTCATGTGTATAATAGCTTCTGGGAATTAGATCTCATTGTTTGCTCTTTAACATATGATAAGATTATATATTTCAGCTTCAGTTATATTCAGATTTGGCTTGTTCTTATGATGAATACATCTGCATTCGTAGAAATGTCACATTCAGTGATCAGATTTAATAAATGCAAGCTTCCCGCCTGCTTGCACTAATGCGTGCTGCAGGCCTGTCCTCAGGTTCTCAAGGGCAAATGGCGCCATCCTATGTTAGGAAACCATCCGATTTCTTTTTCGGACCAAAGTTCTGGCATAAAACTACCGCAACGGCCCAGGCGGTCAAAAATATCACCTTGCGATACAGAGTCGCAACTAAAGATGCTCACATCACCAGGGCTTTTGTAACATCCTCCCCACCATACATAGATGAGCTTCCATTTTCAGAGTACAGCCCAGAGTCCAATGCAGAGTACTGGGAGACAAGACCAGTTACCATCGCCAAGCGCACACTGACGGTGTCCAGAAAGCTTGGGGGTTTCCTGCTTGGCCGCTGGAATGATGTTCCTGATGATCCCTTGGTTATATCAGCCCGTGCTGACAATTTAAGGAGCATCCTTACTGAGTTAGGCCCTGCTTTTGTCAAGATCGGTCAAGCTTTTTCCAGCAGACCTGATGTTGTACCACCCTTATACTTAAAAGAGCTGGAGAAGTTGCAGGACCAAATTCCTCCCTTCTGCAATGAAGAAGCATTCGCTGTGATAGAGTCAGAGTTAGGAGCCCCAGTGTCGCATATTTTTTCCAGTATTTCTTCAACAACGGTTGCAGCAGCATCTTTAGGTCAAGTATACAAAGCCACTTTGACGGCCGATGGGAGTGAGGTAGCTGTGAAGGTACAGAGACCTGGAGTTGCCACGTCAATTGCAATGGATGTGTACATTTTGAGGTATCTATCTGCAGTGGTGAAGCGTGTACGAAAGTTGAATTCTGATTTGCCTGCACTGCTGGATGAGTGGGCGTATTCGCTCTTTAGAGAACTAGACTATAGGAGAGAGGCAGCCAATGGTCTGAGATTTGGGGAGTTATTTGGGCATTTAGAAGGTGTCTATGTTCCTCAAATGAGGCCAGAATTTACCACCAGGCGCGTCTTAGTCATGGAATGGGTGGAAGGGGAGCGGTTACGGAGTGCATATTCCTCTTCTTCTGTATCCCCCCCCAACACTATCTCCTCCGGCTCTGAAGATGATTTGAGATTAGTAGAGATAGGTGTCAGGTGTTCATTAGAGCAAATGTTGGAAAGTGGATTTTACCATGCCGATCCTCACCCAGGCAACTTACTACGGACAAGAGACGGGAAATTGGCCTACCTGGATTTTGGAATGACTGGTGAAATTGATGCGACCATCCGACAGGGGTTGATGAGAGCTACTTTACACTTAGTGAATAGAGAGTATGGAGCCTTAGCTGAAGACTTTGTGACTCTGGGTATGCTGCCTAGTGATGCGGACCAAGAGCTGGTCGTGCCGGCTCTCACCGGCGTATTTGCTGAGGCACTGAAAGGAGGCGTTAACAATTTGTCTTTTGGTGATTTGAGCGCCAAATTAGGTCAGACAATGTATCAATTTCAGTTCAGGATACCCTCCTATTATACATTGTTGGTGAGAAGCCTCAGTGTGCTGGAAGGCATTGCCTTAGCATCGGATCGAAATTATAAAGTGCTGGGGTCAGCATACCCTTGGATTGCCAGACGATTGTTGACAGATACGACCCCAGAACTGAGATCCACTTTGAGGGCACTACTGTACAAAGGAGGGAGGTTTAATTTCTCCAGAATGGAGAGCTTACTGACCCAAGCAATACGCCCGTCTGCCGTGGGAAGAAGGCCTTCTCAGGCACAACAGAAGGGAGATGCTTTGGCATTGTTATTAAGCACAAAAGGAGAATTTGTGAGATCTATTATTGTAGAGGAGCTGGCAAAGGGATTGGACGCCGCTATCAGGGTGGCTGGAGATAGTGCCATTGACAGTGCTCAACAGCAGGTGGCATTTGTGGCACCTTTGCTGTCAGACACTTTTACCAACATTTTTGAAAGTATTCCAGAATTAGCAGATGAAGAAGATAAAAATCAGATAAAGGGGATTACTCACTTGGCCTCTGTAGTACAGCAAGCGACGTATGCTGCTTCTGAAAGACAGCAGGAAGGGGGGTGGTTTCGTGAGCCTGAGGACGTGACAAGGGAAGAAGAGGTGTCATTTTTAGGCACAGTAGAGTCTTTAATAGCACTACTTGCATGGTTGATCAAAGAGGCAGAGAGCCTCGATTCAGAGCAAAGGTGTGAGGCAATGAAGCTTCCCATAGAGATAGGAGAAGCCACTTTGAATCGTTCACTAGCTCGGTTCATAAAGGCCATACTGGCTGGAGATCCAAATGCCGATGCAAATCCTTCAAACAGGAATTCTGATATTCATAAAAGCACGCTGTAACAATAGGCAGATCAACTTTTACAATTTATTGGAATATGCTCTCAGATGAAATATAAGTATGTGTGATCTCGTCCATCCATGTACCGACTTGCAAGATATTCGAGGCGAAGTTTCACGCTAATTATAGGTCCTCGTCAAAAACTCTACAGAGTTAGTTTCAGTGGAACGATGGCAACCTCAGCCTCCTCGCTTCTCATAGATGCGAAGCACCTGGTCCCAGAGTTGACCGAAGGCAAGTACAAAGGCCAAGCTGGCAAGATAGGAGTCGTGGGTGGATGCAGAGAGTACACAGGGGCTCCATACTTTGCCTCAATGTCGGCTCTTCGAATTGGAGCAGATTTGTCTCATGTATTTTGTACAGAAGGCGCCGCCACAGTCATCAAATCGTACTCACCAGAGCTTATTGTACACCCCTATCTGCCAACACACTCAGAAGACGTTGCACAGGCCATAGAAGCCATAAAAGTATGGATAGATAGATTTGATTCGATGCTAGTCGGCCCTGGCCTGGGAAGAGAAGTCCAAATTCTAGACTGTGCCGCAGCAATTATTGCGGCATGCAGGGAGAAAGCCAAACCGCTAGTGATAGATGCAGATGGCTTATGGCTGATCAATCAGCGCCCAGATTTGATAAGAGGATACAGCAAGGCTATCCTCACACCTAACAAGGTAGAATTTGACAGGCTAGCAAAGGTTTGCAACGTGGATCCGGATCTGCCAAATGCGTTGCAACAACTCTGCCAGGTATTGGAGGGACCGTTGATTATAAGGAAAGGGAGTACAGACTCTATCAGTGATGGCAAGGTTGAATTGCATTGCAACACTCAGGGATCTTTGAGGAGAGCTGGTGGGCAAGGTGATGTCCTCTCTGGTTGTGCTGCCACATTCGCGGCCTGGGCAACGGTAAAGACGGGAGGATGTCTGCCAATTGCATCCTGGGCAGCATGTCACGTCACGAGAATGGCAGCCAGCAGAGCTTTTGTAAAACACAGAAGAGCCATGGGTGCCACGCATCTTTTAGAGGAGCTAGGACCGATCATGACAGAGTTATTTGATTGATTGGAAAGTACAGATTTACAGTAACACAACAACAACAGTGCGCATTCGCTCTCACCCTCTCTCTCTCTGTGTACAAACCTTATTGGAAAACAAGTGCCATGTATCAACGAACACCAAGTTTGCATTTACTTAAAAGCATCACAAAATTCCTGTTTTAAAGAAGCTTTTCGGCGTAATCCTGCGAATTGATGAGCCAGGTGTTCCTTGTCCATTGAGAACTCCCTTGCATGAGCAGTTGTGTCTGGCTCCTCATTATCACTGGAAACTGACTCTTGAGAGGCATAGCTGTGCTCATGAAATGAAACTATGTGTGATTTGAGTTCTTTAGTGACAGTCTCATTGTTTTGCTGCTGAAATGCATGAATCCCAGCCATGGCAGTTTCGAGCGGCGAATCCCTCGGACTCTCTTGATGGCGCTGAGTCTTCTTCTTCTCTACAGTTTGACAATGATGCACACTACCCTTTGTCTGAGAAGTGGGTTGGCTATATCTCTTGGAAGCGGCTTTCCGTCGCAGACCTGCAAGTTGTGATTTCCACTGGTGCCTGAGAATGTCGGGGTCGGAGCGGTGTGGGCCCGCACCCTGGCGTCTTCTCATCTTAAAGGTCCAATAAAAGTCGTGGAACGACCAACCACTAGATTTGCTATGCCCATCAATTTCTTTGCCCCGCCCTTTACCGGTCAATAATTCGTAGGCTTCCTGGATTGCTATAAAATTGGCTTGAGCAAAAGGGTCGTCGCTTTTCAAGTCTGGGTGATGTTGCTTCACTAGTTTCCTATGAGCTGCCTTTATATCGCCCTCCTTTGCATTAGGAGCAACACCAAGGACCCGCCAAGGGTCTAAGGCTGCCCTTGGTAATAGTGATTGATTCCGTCTCCCCTGGGGTTTGCTGAAAGCCGGCCTTGGAGACAAGATAAATGATCCAGAGTACATTTCACAGACTTTTTGTACCGTATGTCACTAACGACACAGTTATCGAAACCCCGACAAGGTTGGAGAATTTTTAGATTCTCCAACAAGGTTACGGTAAGTATTTATGCTCTCGCTGACAAGGCTTCTGAAAAAGAGTTCCTCGATAAAGAAATTGAAGTTCTGTACACGATACGAATGATGAGAATTAATGGCGAACCCATCTCCAATGAAGTACACTAGCTTCGAGCCTGGAATGCCCATCGGCTGTCTCCTCGAGCACTCATTCAAACTCTCGTCGCCACCTGACACCAAAATCGTTCAGGCCATTTGAACAAACTGAACTCGATAAAGCAGCGTCAATTACCACCACAAAAAGAATGGAAAGTATTCGAAACGAGTAATCGAGCTCCACAGGAGTGGTCGTTCAGTCACTATTGAGATGAGCGATCAAGATTTCGATAGATTGTTTAACAGGCAGTATGGGATAATAGCTAAGGCTCAAGAAGCACACAGCGCAGTGCACCAGACAGAAATAAGGAAAAAGGAATCAGAGGAGGAGAAATTGCGCAAGGCCAAGACCATTATGACCGTTACCGACGCAATCAAGAGGATCCTCCTGGCCTATAAAGACAAAGACTACTTCAGATTGCTAGAACTCCCTCCACCTGAGTTGGATGCTTTAAATCAGCCACAGTGGTCGGTCACACCTGTGGAAGTCAGCAAGGCATATCGACGCCTGTCTATACTCGTTCACCCTGACAAAAACCCAGGTGATGATGCCCGCAAAGCTTTTGAAGCGCTTAATGAAGCCCATAGAATGTTAAAAGACCCAGGAATGTTAGAAACAATCTTAACCAAGGATTTTGAGTTTGCTAAAAAGCGAAAAGAAGAATCAGAGACCAGGGCCTCTTTGGAAGAACGTCTTGTTTTGAATGCAAGACAAAAGGAGAAAGCAGCTATCCTCAGGAAAGAGAGGGGGGCTCTCCTCAGAGAAAAGATTATCGGGCAAATGAAAGATAAGCATGAAAAAGCTTTGAGTAAAAGGAAGGGTTGTGAGTCTAGTTACAGACGCAAAGAGCTAGATGACGAAGAGCGTGGGTTCATTGTTCTAGGGGAGGAGGAGGCTGAAGACAATGAATTGGATCTAGCCCTTGGACAAGATAAAGGCAGTACTAGAGATGGAAGTGATGATGAAGACGCCAGTCAGCGTAGAAGGGCACTAGCAAAGAAGAGACAGAGAAAACACAAGGGAATGGGTTTATAGCATTTCATGTGTACGTATGTATATATACAAGAAACAATCTCATTGGGAATCGCCTGCAACAACCATGTAAGGCCGAATCTCATGGGCTTTGACTAAATTATTCTCAACATAAGGATCCGCTTTGACATATGCTTCGATTTCATTGGTAGTGACATTTCTAAATATGAAAATGGCACCATCCACAGGCTCCGTTAAGGCACCTGCCATGACCAGCTTTTTAGCATCGGCCATTTGCTTGGCTGCTTCTATATGCTTCGCTCTGAAGGGGCCACGCTTCTCCAATATTTCTGGGACATACCTGTATATCTGCATATAGGAACACGTAATATTATATGTGAGGGATGGTGCATTTCTGCCGAGCAAGAGGTACCTACCAAGGCTGTATATGTGTTCTCAGACGCCGCCACAGCCTGAGGTATCACGTGTTATAGAACAATAGCGATTCATCGTAAGAGGTTGAATAGAAACCTACCATCGTTCTCGTTCTAAAAGTATTCCGAGTAAAAGAAAAAGATTTATAAACCGTTTTCAGCGATAATCGTCCAACAAAAGCCGAGTTCATCTCTTTTTGGAGACTATGTAGAGTCGCTGATCAACTAGGCGGACTTATTTCTGAAGCATTTAAAGATGAAAAAGGTCTGCTTCTGTGCGCACATATATCTGTTCTCAATTTAAGCTCTGTTGGGATCCAGATATTCAGCTGTCAAGAATTCGTACAACAACACCAGACTCTGAATTTGAGCAACATCTTTAGGTTTATAGGTATGTTTAAAAACGCAATATATGGTACAAGGATCCATTGAGGTTCCCAGATTGAGGTGATCACATCCCATGGACTCCCTTTTAGAGCCAGAGGACCAGCTTTTTCGACAGTATTTGACATCACCGTGGGGTGAATACGGACGATCAGCAACCTTAGGGATTGTTTCTCTAGCATCTAAAGTAGTTCTCAACGTATTCAACAGCACAAAAGTTATCGACGACTCTGACACTTTTCTGGGAATTGTGTATCACCGCACAAAGCACCAAGGACTGATTACTGTCAGTAACCATACGAGTACTATAGATGACCCATTCATATTCAGTGCTATTACACCTTGGTCATTCTTTTATACTGAACACAATCATCGTAGAAACAGGTGGTCTCTCTGTGCCAAAGAAATTTGTTATAAGAACCGACTTTTGGGCAATTTCTTTCAAAGTGGCAAAACATTACCAATAGAAAGAGGCAAAGGCATTGAACAGCCTATACTGAGAATTGCAGCTCATGAAGTATCTGGTGGTGCTTGGCTTCATATTTTCCCTGAAGGTAAAGTAGTTAGAACGGGAACTTTAGGGCCCCTGAGGTGGGGTGTAGGTCGCTTGATTTGTGATGCAGCACTGAATGCTGAGGGGACTGCACCAATAGTTTTACCATTTTATCATAGTGGAATGGGAGAGGTGATGCCTGCGGGAGCTGTAGTTCCCCGGATAGGGAAGCAGGTGACAGTTGTTGTGGGGAGACCCATACCTTTGGATGATTTGACATGCCGATGCACAGAGAAGGATGTTGTATGGAAGGAAATTACTGCAAGAATTGAAGAGTCTCTGGTTGAGCTTGAGAAACAGGCGCCCCCAAACAAGCAGCAGAATCAAGAAGTTGAGAGCAGAAAGGCACAGAAAGCACATAAAAAAGCTTCCTTGGTTGAAGGTGCTTTACCTTTAGATGAAAATAATGAACATAGGTAATTAGGTGAGCGCTCAAAAAAAGTCTTCACGAAATCTCGAAGGACTGGGCTGGCCAGTCATCAGGACTTGGCTGAGATGCCGCGAACAGGGTCAAATTAAGAAATTTGCGCCCAAAAGTATCTCGCACTTTTTGCAATAGGTCAAAAATATCATGACAGTTTAAGCGTTTATTTATAATCGTTCACACTAAAAGGTTTATGAATATTACTTAAACATTAAAGACAGATGATCCAGAGCTATGCGCTAGGTGTTGCAGTCTCGGCATTGCACTTTTTCTGATTGCGTCCCGGTTATTTTCTGCACGGGACGTGTTGTAAACATAGACTTTCCTACACCTCTAGCTTTAGAACCCATTATATTAGACTAGCATTATAACTGAAATGGCTGACGAGCAGTCAAGGCAGAAGGTATGGCATCTTAGAAGATTGGGTCTCGGAAAAAAGCAAATATAACTTGTCGAAGTCTCCTGAACCCCAAGCGCAATTTTGATTCTTCTTTATTGAAAAAGCTTATCACTATCTCTTTGTTATTCCAGGCTCGAAAGCCCTACACCATGACAAAGCAAAGGGAGCGGTGGACCAACGAGGAGCACGCACTTTTTGTTGAGGCTTTGCGTCTGCATGGTCGGAAATGGCGACAAATCGAAGAGCACATTGGAACTAAAACTTCTGTACAGATCAGATCTCATGCTCAGAAGTTTTTTAGCAAATTGGAGAAAGCCCAACAACAAGCCCAGGCAGGGATGAGTCTGGGTGCAGAGATCCCGACAGACATAGCTATTCCGCCACCTCGGCCCAAGCGCAGGACAACTGTGCCCTCCGAATTGGAGGGAACTATGCCTGATTATGCTGCACTAGTGCAAAAAGGAGCTCAGAACAGCAATATCGATGTCACTGTTGCTGCTGTGACTGCGGCTGCATCTGCTGCGGCAGCGGCTGCAGCCGCTGCCGTAGTGGCTGCCGCTGGAAAAGATGTCGAAGACAAATTGCAATCGAATCCCCCTTCTGTGTTCCCTTTCTATGGTTTAACACCATCTATGATGAGGGCGATGAGTAATCCAGCTGCTATTCAAGCCAACATCATGGCAAATATACAGAACGTCCAGCCTCGCAAGCGTGTCAGCAAGGATGTCGGAGGAGAGCGTACTGGCACCAGTGAGCCTGGTCATCATTTCCAGCCTCAACAGGTACATGGGCAGGATGGAGAAGACAGTGCGTGTTCAAGGGGAGCAGATGAAGAGGTCGGTGGGAGTGATGGAGATCCTGGCGTTGAGATCAGTGCTTTCCCGGAACTTGCCAGACAAGCACAACCTGCAAATGCCAGTAGTCTAGCATCCCTTTTTCTGCAGCCCTGGAACCAACTTCCTTCTCTACCACCGACCAGTGCGTCATTGCTCACTGGCAATGGTCTTTGGCACGGACAGTGTCCAGAGAATCCTTTATCTGCCGCTGCGATGGCTCAGCTGCTTGGCATATCAAATTTTCCTGCTCCATCTGAGAACATGGCAACTGCAGCTACAAAGGGGGAAACAGTGGGTGTTACAAATGCCTCTGGTTCTGGGAATCAAGGAAGTGGGTATTTGAAAGGGGCTGCGTTGCAACAACAGCCTTCTCTACCACCGCCTGCACCTCAGCTGATGACCACTAGCGGTCATCGAGCGAGTGCTGAAGCCCCCCACCCCATCAAAAACTCAGAGTCGCCTGATGTTGTGGCATCAAACAGCCAAGAACGGAACGTACTGCCTAGTAATGGGAATGGTAGCAGTGGAGATGACTCCAAGCAGGCCAAGGGACCTGGGTGCGCCCAAGAATTATCAGGGACCAATCCCAATGGCAGCAACAATGGTTCAAGGGGAATCGGCTCTGAAAATGCGCAGGCCATCGCGCAACAGGGACATGGACCTTTGGGCCCTGCGGGTGGGCTCCAGTATCAACGAACTGGTCATTCTGCCAGAGGAAGCAACGAAAACCAAAAGAATGGCAATGACTCCAATGGTAACAATTGCAACGGTAATGGAGTCAGCAGTTGTCAGCCCATCCAGCAACACAATAGTTCTGGAGGAGGAAGTGGATCTGGGGGACACAATGGAAGTGGAGGCAATGGGAATGGCCACTCTGCAGTTGATGGTCTACTCACACAACTTCCACCAAACGGAATGGCACATGGTCTTAGCAATGGGCAAAGTGGGTTGACTGCCAATGTATTTGCACAGCAACAACTATTGCATGTGCAGGCGGTGCAAGCTGCCATTCAAGCTATTCATAATGCTGGGGTGCATCCTTTGATAATGCAGAATTCGTACCAGCAGAGTTCATACAATGAAGGCTTTTCATCAGCTGCTTATTTGAATTCTCAAAGACTGGGGACTGGTTTGGAGGCTTTTGCCACCATGCAAGCGCAGATGATCGCTCAGTTGGAAGCTAATCTGGCTGGTGTTAATCAGCAAGCAATGGCCCAGAAGAAGGTATCACAGAGAATCAATGAAGATTTGATAGGAGCAGCAGCTGCCGCTCTTTTAGGTACAGAGGGTCCCTGCGATAAAAAGGTAGTATTGGATTTCATAGTACCCAGTGATACCAATCTCAATGTTGAGGTAAAAGCCAGGCGAAAGCGTTCGACGCCTCCACAAGAGTATGGTTCAGGGGACACGAAAAAAACAGTGTCGGGGGGACCAGCTGGAACAGGGGGAACGGGAAATACAAGCCCTCGACCTTCTGGCAACAGCAGGAAGAGACAAAAGCCTCAGCCTAGTGAGGGATGCTGACGCATAGTTGTGATGTTGATTTGGGAGCAGCATTCCTGTGCTGAGGTGTTTCTGAGTACTGAGTATATTTTTGTGATTCGTGACAAAAGCCAGTGTATTTGTTAACTTGGGAGGAGATTCATTCTGAGCTGTCTCTTTCCAAGCCGATTTTTCTTTTGAATGGCACATGTAAATAACGGCTCTCTTTCATGAAGCACGACAGTCGGAGGAAGGCATTTTGGCGCTAGGAGACGTGTTGTGATGGGGGCACCATTCCACCACACTTGGTAGTGATTCTTTCTTTTTATCGATCCTCGTAGGAGCTCCTACCCAATCTAAAGCTCATCTCGTTAAATAGCGTTCCAAGAATTGGAGACTTCACTATTTCCATTAATTTTATTCATTTGATACCATTAAGACGTTTCTCTAAGCTTCACTCTTAAGAAGATGCAGACCGCAGCAATGCAAAAAAGTTTCGTAGGCACTAGCCTCAAGGCCCAGGCCCCACGGTGAGTAGGAATTCTGTTATTCAACTCTGGAAAAGCGAGAGGGATTTGTAGAAGTCGTCATTGTGATATGAGGGCTTTTCGGAGCTTCTCCAGAAGATCAACTTACTGAAATTGTAATGGAGGTCTTGTTGGCTTTCAATTTCCAATAGTTTGATAACTATCTTTGCTTTTATGCAGTGCTCGTACTACCGTGAGCAACGTTGTCGTTGCCAGTAGCAAAAAGATTGACATCAAGAAGCAAGGTCTCAACTCTGTCGCCAACGAGGTCGTCAAGATGAATTTGATGGGCAAGTCCCGCGTTATGGAAAAGAAGGACTGGGTTGATGCCTCTGGCCGCAAGGGTAAGGGATATGGTGTCTACAAGTATGCCAACAAGTATGGTGCTAATGTCGATGGCTACTCTCCAATCTACACCCCTGATGTATGGTCTGAGAGTGGTGACACCTACAAGCTTGGCAAAAGTGGATTGGTCGCTTGGGCTGGTCTACTTGTTGTCCTCCTCGGTGTCGGTGTCACCCTTGTGGTTTCAACTTCTGCTATTGGTCAGTAAAAGAGCGGTCAGAGTGGCTGGAAGGAGATTGTATACCGCATTATGTCTTTTTGCCGTATTAGTGTAAAACCAGCATAAGTGAAGATTGCAATACAATAAAATTGATGAATTTGGATGGAACAGGGCACATCATCCTATTTCTGCGCACCGTTTGTGTTGGTCCCCCACCCATGCCATATGGGCAGCCTCAGAAACAAGGCACCAAAGAAATAAGAATTCCGACGGGTGAGCATTTCATTTCCTCACTATTCTAGACATATAAATTACCTTTACTAAATTATGCGCTTGAGAGGAACTCTATATGACCGAAAAGGAATTAGCCTCAAATCCAGTGACGGAATTGCCGGATCACCATACGAGTTACAGCAAAGAAATGCCTCGATTGGGCAACGATATTGGCGCCATACCTGATGTTAAGCGAGACATTGCGTCTCCTGAGGTCCTAGCATCTCGAAAAATGGTACGGAGACGCAACCGCAACCACAGTCAATCTCACCGTCCTCCTCCACCAGTTGAGGTGCCTCCATATCGCTGCCAACCTCTCCTTAGCACGTCATCTGGGAGCACAGAAGCTCAAGAGGGTAGACAGGGTGCTGCTCTTTTAATAGATAACACTGACTCAGATGATGATGATGATTCCATCACCAGCCCTGAATATCACGATGACGCTAGTCTGCCAACGCCAGATATGGCAGCTCTTACAATAGCAAAGAATGTTAACAAGGATGATGAAATATTGAAGCAAAGACACAATAAAGGTTCTTTTGAAGGTGTTGTTGGATCTAATTTTGCTACAAGTAATGACTGAATACGTTTCTATCTCAAATGTGATACCCCATCTAATTCATCTCTCCATTTTCTCCAACCGTTGTAATCACCTGGGAGGAAGGACCCACTACTACACTGTATTGGTTTCAAGTCCCAAAGTCCCGATCTATCTTGTTCATACAGTCCGCTCATCAGTGCAGGTGCATCCACATCCAAATGTCTGACAGCCGTATCGTTCGGGCAGCTACGCCAGGCTGCCCTAAAACCCGGATGATCCTGGGGCCCATCCACCACGTCCATGAGCAACATTCCGATCAAAACATCCTCCCAATGCAGAGGAAAGTACCATGCAGGGGCTGTTTCTGGTTTATTTTCCCAAAGATTTACTTTGCGGACTGCATGATCCACAAAATCTCTGGACAGAACGTACCCCCATCCGGCTGCATACTTTACCCCATGAGGGACTGCAGAATTTGGTAGATCTTCAGGAGACACATACCACTTGCTTTTGGGATCTCTGATGGGAGAAAAACCCCCCTTGTTCTCCACACACCCCATGTAGACTCCACTGAGTCTCGGGCGCCGAGGAAGAGCGGTCATGCCTTCAGGAGTGAATTGGTAGGGCTGCCCACCGATGACCACTGCCTGAGCCAATTTGCGATTCCCTCTCTCAACTGCACCTTCTTTATCCTTATTAGACCGGGCAGCCAACTCCTTCATGTCCATGGGGTCACCATTAACTTTGTCTATATACAGAGTTCTATTGGCATTGATGATGTTTCTGCCGTCATAAGTAGCCATCCCATCGGTATGGACTGGAAGCCCCTTTTCCTTGGAAATACGCTCTGCATCCACCTCTTCTTGATCATTCTCTGCGACTGCTGATGTCGATACACCTGGAGGCGGGAGAGCTTCATGAAGTGCTTCGAGGAGACGGCCAAAGCGTACAAAGCAGTCGTCGTCGGTTTTCAACACGTGCGTATATCTCTTGGCGCTCATCAACATGAAACGAAGCAGACGGATTGTTTTATTGGGGAAATTCATGTACTTTTCCTTTCCTCTCACAATGACAGTGTCATTATAAGCCAAGACTTCTTGCTCCAGAATTGGAGCCCATTTCTCAGCAGTCTCTGCATCTGGTGGCTGGGCAAGGAAAAACTTGACATCAATTGTCGTATTATAGTACTCTGAAGCAGTCTTCACCCAAGTAGATCTTACAGCTGCCCTCCGCTCAAGAGCTTTTTGACTGCAGCATGCAGATGTAACACCTACGAGGAGCCGTATGCCTTTGGGAGAGTCCCGATCATTGTCAGCTTCAGGCCCTCCACCCTCATCACTCAAAGAAAGTAGCGCCCGGCGAGAGTTTTCTGCAGCCTCTTTGGCTTTAAGCGATGCCATTTGCAGTGCTTGTTTCTTATCCATGTAGTCTTGTATACTCATGTGACCCCCCATGGCAGCTTTGGGGGAAAGTCCCTCGCCTTCGTTGCCAGCCAATGGGAACACATTGAGCATGTTTACTTCCTGAGGAAATACTGGGATATCCAAAGTTAAAGCCTTCTTAATGTCGATGTATAATCCAGGAGCTGTGAATTCTACATAGGCTGGCCCGCCATGTGATAGAGCTGGCCCAACAGGAGTGGTAGAATGCTTTCCCCCTTCAGCTACCCTTTCCAATGCCAACACATCGAGATCGTGGTGCTGCACAGGCTCTGGAGCCAGACCTTTTATGTCGATAGTAGACTTATGAAGGGAGGACATCTCGAAGAAGACCCAGCATGCTGCTAGTATACTGAGAAATGATAGTACTATGCGTACGTGCCGCCGAGCAGGGGGGACAGGAGTCTTCCCTGCTCTCTTCTTGTCTGAAGCACGCAGCTCTACGACGCCTCCTGGGCTATTGTTTCTGCTAATTGGCTTTCCCTGCTCGACATCACTGCCTCCTAATAAGGTATTTAAGAAGGTAGAGCTACCAAGGGTGCGTTTCATCGATCCCTTCCAAAAGCTGAACGCGTTTTTGGAGTTGAATCACGTAGTGAGGGACTTTACTCCAATGATAATAATTATTTCAGCCAATTCCAGTTGCAAATACCTCGTACAAGGTTGCTCAAGGTCCAAAGAAAGTCAATAAGGTTTGCAAAGAAAACATGCGGACCTTGTGAGTTAGAAGTTGGCGTTGCAATATCTTTTATTAATTATTGCAACAATGTCAGTAGGTGCAATAAGTGAATCGCTGTTGACGCTCTTCGTCCCAGCTCTGTTGGTTCTTCCAAGGAATTAGTTGGAGTTTAAACCCGTAGGCCCAAGCCTTGGAAGTTGGATCAAACACACGCTTCTTGCCCCTTCTGGGCAGCTGGAGACCCCAAGGTTGCTCAGTAATGTTTCAATGGCAAATGTATATTCATTTGTAGTATTTTACATGATGATGCTTTATTTATTTAGGTTCTCCTTGTCTTCCTTTGTCTTGAACTCCCCGTCGTAGTGCTGGGTGCCACCACTGCTGCTGGTGGTGGTGGTGCATGTGCTCCCTTATATCCGACAGTATATGATGTCTTTCCCATGAATACAACCCAAAATATAAGGAACATATCACAGAGTTTTCTAGATGATTCATCAACAAGGTATGCCTCCTTGTATCTCATCACTAGCAACCCGACAACGGACAAAAGAAAGATGCCCACTGCAGCTCTGAACAGGGGATCAGCCTTCAACCTGCAAAATTGATCTGTTAGAGCACTACATCACAGAAACCGTCGAAGTAGACATACTTTTGCGAAATGTTTTGCAGCTTTATCATCTCCGTCAGGTCGCAGATCAAGCTACAAAAGCGTTTGTTTGAAGATACCAGACTAGCGTACGATCGAAAATTTATATTTAAAGTGATATAAATTCAATGTCATATAAAACAAAAAACATGAAAGCTGCTTTGTTATTCTGAGACTGCTGCCAAGTTTTTTCAAATCGGGTTTTCAAGGCTGGTCAAAACCTCTCTCAACCTGTTTTCTGACTGGCGAAAAACTTCAATCGAAAGTATGATAAAACCTCTCGGGTCTTTACTCTGTGTTGGGGACGAAGTTGCCCAAGTATGCAATACTTCGGCCTAGCTTCAAAGAATATCGAAAGTACGTCGAAGGCAAAGCGGACTGGTTCTGCATGCATCGCATAAAGGCATGCACGGAGCCCGAAGCCCCATTTCAATACAATTGCTCACATAAAACCTTTTCAAAAACATTCAGCAACTAAACCCCGTACTTTACTATCAAGGTAAGGTGTGCCTGTTGGGTTCTTAGTCACCTGGGTCACACTTCTGTTGGAATTCTCCGCAAGGCAGGGCCCAGTCGCTCATACTCGCCCAGACGTTCATGTTCTATCTTTCCATCGTGTGCCGAAACCTGTAAATGTGTAATTTCAGGAAAATCTCGTCTGCATGCTTACCCCGCCTATCCATTCCGAGATAAACCTAATCCGAAGCTGACCCCATCTTCCCCCTCGTGCCATGCATTCCTAGCAAGATGAAGAAGTCTCTCGTCATACTCCTTCTCGGCCTGCTTTTGGCAGCCATGTTCATCAGCCCAGCTATGGCTGACGGTGGCGACTGGGATTGGGGTGGTGGCCATGACAGTGGCAAGGACAGTGACACTGGCAAGACTGGCTCGGACAGCCCCAAGCACTCACCACCACCAATGAAGAAGACGTGTCAAGGAAGTTGCAATTCCAGCCACTGCAGAAATGCATGCAAGCACAAGACTTACAAATGTTGGAAGGAGGGAGTGAAGCACGTCTACCCATCAGCTCCTGGTCAACATGGCAAGTGCTGCTGCGTCACTTGAGCGGCCACGCGTGCATATTTCTCTTGCTTGCCCTGTCAGATTACAAGTATTATCTACTACTATGTGTCATTGTGCAGTGTTGTAAAACCCTTTCTCTCACTCTCCCTCATACTCTCTCTCAAACACGAGCATTACAGATTCAAAAAGCCGTTGCCAGTGTTCTCAATACAGCTCAGAGTATGCTTAAAATGAAGTTGGGCATAACTCTTTAGCCTCTCAAACACCACCTCCTCTGTCTCCCCGCCATCCTCAGGTCTCATATCTGGCAACAACCCCTCTGGAGGCCATTCTTGTATGCCCACACCAGGCGCATGTTGCAGATGCCTGAGATTCTCCAGCACCGTCATTTTAATAAACTCCAAATCCTCCTTCTTATTGAACGATTCATACCTCTTGGGTCTATTGTATCTCAATCTATACTCTGGAGAAAAATATTCTAAATAAACATTAGCTGGCAACATGTCTTCCAGCTCTGTGCCTAACAGTACAGCAGTATCAAGGGTCCAAGCCCTAGCAACTGTAGCCTTGGTGTATCCACCGCCACCCAACACCAGCATGGGAATACCAAAGGACTTTACAAATGCTACCGCCTCAGCATGGCCCTCCAAGGTGAGGCTCAAAGCCCCCAATCGATCTCCTACCAGAGCATCCGCGCCACATTGCAACACGATTGCCCCAGGCCTAAAACTTTCCAAGACACCAGCCATGATTGGCTTGAACAGCCCTAAATATTGCTCATCATCACATCCCTCAAACAATGGAACATTGACACTATAACCACGTCCAGGACCCTCTCCAATTTCAGTGAGAGCCCCAGTCCCTGGGAAGAAATAGTCAGGTCTGTGCAGATGAAATGAAACTGTCATCACCCTATCGTTTGTGTAGAAAGCTTCTTCTACCCCATCTCCATGATGAATATCTATATCTATATACAAAACCCTGGCATGATACTTTAATAACTCTAGTATTCCTAAAACACAATCATTGATGTAACAGAAACCAGATGCTTCTGCCCTTTTTCCATGATGCAGACCACCTGCCCAATTGATGGCAATATCACACTGACCGTGGTTGAGCTTGGAGGCAGCCTCCACGGTTGCGCCGGCATACAGACGACAATAATCCCAGAGACCTTCAAATATTGGGCAGTCACCTTCTAAGCCGTACTTCAAATACTTTTCAGTGTTGGCTTTGAACTCGTCCGGAGATGTCCCCCTCAAAACGTCCAGATAGTCTTCGCTGTGAAAAGCCAATAGTTCTTCTTTTCCAGCCCTTCTTGGTCTATAATTTTCCATTTCTCTGTGCAAGTCATAGCCGAGTATGAGGTGGTGAGTCATAGCTATTCTTTGAGGTTTCATGGGATGATTTGCACCGTAATACATGCCAGTGTAGTCGCCTGTTGGAAAAAAGCAAAACAAATGAGCCGGATGTGGCAGGAGTGAGGGGCAAACGCCGAAATTATCTAGAAGAAACTATATAGAGAAACTGGAGAACGTACTGTCATAGTAATAAGCAACTCTATCCTTTCTCATAGTGCCCATTCTGGTGAAATCCAAAGTCAGTGTGCCATCCTCGACTGCTTCCAAAAACACCTCAATCACTGTAACAGTGATGCACTAATCGAGTATAAAAGTAATTTGATTGCTCTACTTTAATCCAAGCTATCAAATGTTCTCCCCTCGCATGTGAATTCATGAACTTTCATGGTTAACCCTGTGCACAGGGCACGTGCATGCATGGAGGCCTGCCCTTCAGACGAGAAAGGATGTATCTCTTCTGCTAAACCAGCACTATATCCGTGAGCTGTGAGATTATTCGGTGTTAACTAGCATGCGCAAGGAAAACATGTCCTCACGCACGATTTAAAATCCACTAGTTCACTAACGTCGCCAAACCTGCTTTTTAAAAATTACTACAATGATTTTGGATGACATTTACTACATGAAATGTCTGTTTGCATAATTTTTTGTTAGACATGTCAAGTCCTCGCAATGGCTGGAGAGAGGTAGGTGCTGTCCACTCACTTACTTTTGTATAATTTGTTCGTTAGGCGTTGGCTTAAGCTAACATGTATATCAAATTCGGAGCACCTTACCCTTCAGCGTCACTTCCTCCACTCTTGTAGGATGCCCCTCACCGCCTTGACGAAAGCAGTCACCACCGCTCCAAAAGAGATCGCGAATTTGGCAACAGTGAGCACAGAAATGGGCCACTTACTATTCCTACACATCCCAGTAAACGAGGCCGCTATGAAAACGAGCGCCCCAGCTCAAGATGGGAGCAGTCTGGCAGTAACCGGCCAGGCATTGATCGAGAGGGCAGCGATCGTCGATTCATGAGTAGCAAATTTAATGATTCTAGAGATGTCCGATATAGAAGTATCAACGGCGGACCATCACGCCATAGATCTCGTGGAGGTCCATCTCCTCCTGAGGATAGGTGGCACACTGGTCGGTCTGGTTCAGGACATGACAGTCAGCATCCTCATCAGAGATCAAATAGTTTTTCTCCCAGAAGGGGTGACGACCGTCCGCATCACAACAGCAGCAGAGATTATCACAACAGGGAGGGACGTGGTACATCAAAAGAAAGACAAAAGAAAGAGGACAAAAAAGAGGCAATCAGTCCAGTATCCAGCGGAGAGCTCATTCCCAAAGCTCAAGATGCGGCTGTTGAGGTTGTGCATGGGGGCATTGTTCGGCCGGTCGGCAGTCATGCCATTGTCTCTCAGATCGATAGAGTAGATGCTGAAATGGCAGCTCAGGAGAGTCTGCTGAAGGCATCTGCATCCGAACTTGCAGCACTCTGTGAAGAAGGAGAACATCTCACTGTCATGCTGTCACAGCTGGAGGGCGATCCCCCCAAGCAGCCAAGTGCACCTGAAGAACCTTCTTTTGAAAGCTCTGATGTGATGGATCTGTCAGTTTTAGAGGTTGCTGTTGGCCAACAAGAGGGTGATGACGATGTCGATGACGATGTAGATGATGATGACGACGATAACGAGGAGGAAGAAGAAGAGTATGAGCCGCTGCTGAAGAAGAGAGGTAGGCCAACAAAGCGTGTCAAGGATGGATCATGTGTGCCTTTGCGGGCCCCAAGGCCTCAGCATCCGCCGGCCTTGCAACGTGTTTTGATCGCTGTGGGTGCTGCTGCCGCTGAACTCGACGTGCATGATCGCACTCTTGCGATTTTGGAGGACTGTAGGAGAACAGTTGCCAAAGAACATGAGAGGTTATTAACGTGTGTAGCAGCATCCTGTGTAGGGAGGAATGAAATGAACACAGAGCAAGGGATGGCACACCCTGTCCTGACTGAAATTTTTGAGACGAGGTTACCGAGACCCCCGCCAGGGGTGACTAGAGTGCTGAAGGCAGAGTTTCAGGAGCTGCTGTTGACTCATGTGGATGCTGCAGTCTCATACAGAACACGATTTGAGTCTTTCCGAAAGCGTGCAGCACAGAAGGCTGCATTGGACACACGAAGGGCTGCTGCTGCAGCAGCTGCCACTGCTGCAAATGCTGGCGAACTTGTGTCTGGTGCGTCCTTATCTTTGCAGCAACCCACATCTCCCTCTATGGGCAGAAGAGGCCGCAGCGGGGACATTGTGAGATCCGATTTAGAAGAGAAGCAGGCTATTGCCACGTTGCAAGCTATCGAACTTGTCAAACATATGGTGGATCTCCCAGCTCAGACGCTGCATTCACCCAGAGCTGTTCGCTGGGTACGCCAATACAAAGATTACAATAGACTGGTCGAAGACCCTGTGGCTGAAGAGCGGTATAGATCAAGTGTCAGACCTTGGACTGAAGATGAAAAGAGACTATTTATGGAGCGATTTTTGGTCCACCACAAGGACTTTGGCAGAATTCTGCCTCACCTTCCAGGGCGGTCGATGCCTGAGCTCATTCAGCTGTTCTACAGAATACAGAGGAGTGATGAGTTCTCACATACTCGACGTAAGTATCAGATGCGTAAGAGAAGAGAAAAGGTGGAGGAGAACACTGCACAGAGAGCCAATGGTATAATGGGAATGATGGGAATTGCTGAGCTGGCCCCTCCACCCATACAGCCACTCGTGCCACAGCACACGGTCAAGGTTGCACAGCAAGCGCAGCAGCTGACAACTGTCCGAAGTAGGGGACGGCCCCGTACAGCAACTGTGAGCAGTCCAAGTAGACCCTTGGAACCAGCTGGCAGTTTCCCACCTGTTGCATTGACTACTGGGCCTAGGACTGCAAGGCAGCGGAGCACACATGCTGCTCTGAGGACTGTATCATCTGGGGGTGAGCTGTCTGGGGGAGACGACGACAGCTATTATGTGGAAGCCGTGCGAAGATGTGGTAAGAATTGGAAAGCTCTTTCTAGGGCTATCGGGAAGACAGAGTCTGCTGTTCGCCTATTCTGGAATCGCCACAACGAGAGGCTGGGGCTAGACATTGCCGCGTTGCAGTGTGCTGAGGATGGAGAGTGCGTGAGATCCCCAATGATAAGCTTACCTGGTCTCGATAGTCTCACTGCACTCATTCAAGAAAGTGATACCTTGAGTGGCCAAAGACCAGAGGAGGAGTTGATGGCAGCAGCAAGAAATGTTGTGTCACCCTTTTTGGCCACGCAATACCAACAGCATCTTCAACCAGATGGAGCCCTATGGATGAAACTGGGCCCTGAAGATGCTTCAGAGGCTTGTACATTGCTGGAGAATCCTGAGCAGCTTTTGTCCAAACTGGAACTGATCAAGCGCCTTGTCAATGCTGCCTCAGATCTAGGAACTGCTTCTACTCCTGCTGCGGTGGTAGCCGCTCAGACTCCGGGGGATAAGAAGAGGCCTGGTAGGCCTCCTGCCGTTTGGAGTGACTCAGAGAAGGAGGCGTTTTTGGTGGCATATCAGAGCAGTGGCCCTGACTGGGGTTCGATTCAACTAGCAATCCCATCCAAATCAGTAGCACAACTCAAAAACTACCATCGAAGTAACCGACTGAAATTGGGTCTTGAACACCGTGTGCCAAGCGCGAAGAAGGTGTCCAAGGAGACGGGGAAGGCAGGCAGTGGACATGCACTGGGGTCTCCCTCCCATGCTGTGCGCTCTCCCAATCTGCAAGGTCAGTTATCTCCAGAGCTGGCAAGTGCTTTACAAGTATCCACACAAGATGTATCCATCGTGGCTGGAGGGAGTGTAGAGACCTCTCACATGCAACAGTGGATGTTTCAACAATTTGCTCTGGCTGGTGGTTTGACGGCCGCACTAGCATCTGACTCTGCCACAGAAATAGAGATGCACAGGAATAGTGTTGTGGTTACGAAACAGCAGAAAACGAGTAGTATGTTTTCAAAACCAGGTAGTGACTTTCCTTTCAAATTGGAGCCAATCCAGGTTGAGGAAATTGACTCACAAGAAAATGAGGAGAGAAGAGCAACGGATGAAGGCGATGCTTTGCACATCAAGTCTATAGTCATAGAAATTGTTGAAGCTGTCCTGGAAGAAATTTCTCAGACTTTTTAAATCTGCCAATGAACATTGGAATATATTTTGACTGACCACGAACAACCTATGTAAACGAGGAACAGATATCCTACCATCTTCCAGAGAGAACTATGGAGAAGGGCTGCACCAGAGGCTGAAGATTTTGAACCATCAGCATGCTGTGCCATGTCATGCGCCCTTTAAGAAGAAATCAAGCCAATGAAACGTGTTTCGCTTATGAAACGACTCGGTACTCAGTAGTACAAGACCTTTTCATAATATTCAATGTCACTCTAAGTCAACCGAAATTTGTGATCCTCCCGGATAAACTTCCTTTCGAGTTCTTGTTCTAAGAATAATGGTAACTACTAATTTTACATCTAAACACTTAAATGAGGAGCTACATGGTATCAAGAAGCCAGAATATAGGTCTCAAATGGTCTCCGGTTTGGTGACATTGTTAGAGACTGCTCCACCTGGCCCAGTCGAGCTAGATACCTCGCTTTTGTATGACCCTAAATCTGATGACAGTGAGAGCGGGGATGAGAATGATAGATTTCACCTGTCTGCGTATCATCCTAGTCACCATAGAGACCAACCTGCAGACTATGTACTGCAAAGGATGAAGCCAGGGTATGAAGAAGAAACGAAACCTTTCAAACCAACGAAAAAGGAAACATTTATATCAAGCCAAATATCCAGGAAAAAACTAGCCCTGTTAGAATATCAGATTGAGAAGGAATGCAAAGAGACAGCCGAATGCTCGTTTAAACCAAGCATCGGTAGAGGTCCCTCTACTACTGGCCTGCCGCAAATGCGAGTTGAGCAGCGACTAATTTTGGATTCAAAGAGAAGGCAACAAGCTCTCGAGCGTGCCCATTTCGAGACTTTCAGAGAGGCAGACAAGGACTGCACATTTACACCACGGCTTGTGAAGCCTCCTGATTCCCTTCTTCCTCAGGGATACCGTCCTCCACAGGAAAGAGTACTCCTCTCGCGCACCAAGACTCCTTCCCGGATCATAGCACAGGAGTATCCTTTCAAACCTCAGTTAAACCCCCAGTCGCTATCCATAGCATCTCAGAAGAAGAAAAAGGAGGTAGAGGAATGGTATCATTATAACAACATGCATTCCAGGAAACAGAGGCTCCCGGCGCAACAAGCAGAAACCGACCATCTGTTCAAGCCTTCAATCAATCCCAACAGCAAGAAGATACTTGGGGATAGCCTGAAGATACCATCTGACTTTCATGATAGGATGAAATATTATGCGACAAGAACAAAGAAAAGATATGAGGAAAGCGACTATACATTCACTCCTTCAACATGTGCAACGTCTTTGAAGTTGCTGGCCGTGTCAGATAGACTGTCCGGTGCTCTACTTGAGAGTCCAAAAGCTAGAAGTGAGAGATTAGCATACAAAGATAGTCAGTGGATGGAAATGAGAAGGGCAGCACTGCTGGAGGAGAGTGTTAGCTGCTGCTCTTTCCAGCCAGCCATCAATGAAAAATCGCGAAAATTGGCACCTTCAGGTAGAACACCAGAAGAATTTGTGCAAGTGGCAGCAGACAAGGAAATGAGGCTTGCCACTCGAAGGGCAGAGCAAGAGGCTGCAGAGCTTGCTCAATGCAGTTTTAAGCCAAACACTAGAAAGCCAAGTGTTCTTGGGTATGAGAACCAGCAGTATACCCCTCCTCCTCCGCGTGCATGGCTCCAGCTAGATGAGCAGAGCAAGTCTGGATTTGAAGGCATGTTACAGCATGTGAGGGACCGTGAACTAGCACGGCAGCACAGAATAGAGGAAGCCCAGCAATTACGGAAAGAAGAAGAGCTACGTGGTTGCTCTTTTAAGCCAAAGCTGATATCTGAGGAAGAAAGAGTAAAAGAGAACAGGGCACCCGTCCTTGTTCCTGGACTTGACAGAGTTCTACAGCTTAAGAGGTTGGCAAAAGAACGGGAAGTAGATAAGAAGAAAAGGGAAGAAAAGGTATTTTTGTTACATCCTAAGACACCAAAGGCCTCTTCTACGAAACCTAAACCATTCAATTTATCGAGTAATAAGTAAAAACGGTCTTCTCCACTGCGTACTGCTTAGGTAAGCGAAGGGGTACGTCCCAGAAGGATCTGGAAATGTGTAGAAGATTCCGCCCACGAAACCCTATAAATTGGTCAGTTTCACCCCCAAACCCAACATAGTTTAATAATATTTAAGTATTTAGTGTCTTTGTAGAAATATTCAAAAGCAAATCAGCTATGATTGCTAGTAAAGTAATGCCTCATTGCCGAACAGCAGCTAGAGCGGTGCGCTACACTAAGCCCAAGAATGCCGCAGCACATGGGCGCCGTTCAATGGCGATTAAATCGCAACAACAGGGTAAGAATGGCGATATCGCTCCTAGGCAGGACCAGCCAAGTGCCGCAATTGAACACCGTGGTTGGCCTTCAATGATGCCCAGCATGCCGATGATGCCTGGCCGCTTTGGATCCCTGTTTCGCGAAATGGAAGAGGAGATGAATAACATGATGAGAGCTTTTGGTGGTACTGCCTTGGAGTTACCTTCAACAGGCGGGCTGCCTTCCCTTGCCAAGCCACTCGCGGTGGACATTAAAGACATGGGGGACCACATGGAGATCGTTGCAGACACTCCTGGTCTCAGGAAGGAGGATTTGAAGATCACAGTGTCTCCAGATCGTGTGCTCACTATTTCTGGTGAAAGGAAGGAGGAGAAGCACACAGAGCCTGAGAAAGAGGGTGGGTTTGTTCGCATTGAAAGAAGTTTTGGGTCCTTTATGAGGAGATTTAGGCTCCCAGAGAATGTTGATTTGGATCACATTGCTGCAGAGAGCAAAGATGGGGTGCTCCGCGTGTCAGTGCCCAAGACAGAAGCCGCCCAGCCCAAGCACATTGATGTCAAGATTGCATGAGAATGATGGCTTGTAGGAACCAAATCTGCCTTGAAACAATAAAAGAAGGCTTGGATTTCATTGGATGATGATGATGATGACATGATATATACTACTAAGTGAACATTTTGTTAGTGAGCAAACGCATGTACAAAGTGTAAACAATGATACCTCAAAAAATCACGCACTTTCTTGAGCCTTCTTGTATGCGCTCAAACTCCCCCACATTTTCTCCCCTCGATTGTATTGATTCGGGGCAGATTTGGGGTCGCCAGCCCCACAGCCACCACCGCCTGGCGTCATAATGATGACCTTGTCCCCACCCTTGACGGGAACCGTGGCTTTACCACCCAAGCTCACCACACTACCAGACTCTCTTCTATACCATAAATTGATTCCTTTTTCTGCGCTTTCACCTCCCAGAATACCAAATGGGGCAATGCTTCTTCTTTCTGAGAGAATAGATACCGTCAAGGGCCTCAAGAACTCTAGTTCTCTCACAACGCCATCTCCTCCACGCCATTTTCCACGGCCTCCTGATCCCTTTCTAAGCTTGAACTGCTTCAATACGACAGGGTATCGCCTCTCCAATATTTCTGGGTCTGTTATTCTTGTATTTGTCATATGGGTATGGATGCCAGATCGGCCATGCCACCCTGGCCCTGCACCAGCTCCTCCGGCAATCGTTTCATAATACCCCATGTTCTCATCCCCAAAGGTAAGGTTGTTCATACACCCTTGGGAGGCTGCTGCAGCATTGAAAGCTTTTAACACCACATCTGTCACTCTTTGGCTGGTGAGGACATTACCTCCAACAACTGCAGCCTCACAATCGGGGGACAGCAGGGATCCTGCAGGTAGCTTCACTGTAATGGGCGCCATGCAGCCATGGTTCAGTGGGATGTCTCTGGTCACCAAACACCTAAGAGCATAAATGATAGCAGAGCGGGCCACTGCTGGTGGGGCATTTGTATTTCCCCATACTTGAGGACCAGTTCCTTCAAAATCAAACACAGCACTCCCACCATCACGTCTATCTATGGTCACGCTGAGCGCTATGGGTGTACCATCGTCCATTTGATCCTGGGTGGTGACAGTACCGACATTTGGCAACCCCTGTTCTAATGAGAATGCTATCAGCATTTCTCTTACAGCGTGCTCTGCATTTGATTGAATGTACTTCATGTATGCCTGTACTACAGGCAAGGAATATTCCTTAATCAGTTCGCCAACCAGTGCAATCCCCCGGGTATTGGCTGCAACTTGGGCTCTCAGATCTGAGATGTTATCTGACAGATTCCGTGTTCCAATGCCACCTTGCTCTGGGTGACATAACAGTCTAGAAATGCCCTCCTCATCAAATCTCCCATTATGTACTAACTTATGTGAGACTATGGCTGCGCCTTCTTCTCTGAGGTACCGTGAATGAGGTGGCATGCTGCCGGGGGCTATTCCCCCGATGTCAGCATGATGCCCCCGAGATGCCACAAAAAAGACAATTTGACCCTGGTCATAGACAGGCGTGATGACTGTTATGTCTGGCAAATGACTGCCTCCAGCCAGCTGTGGATGATTGCTCACTAGAACATCTCCTTCTTCCAATACACAATACTCTTTTGTTTCGCAACTCCCTCGACTGCTATAGTGCTTGATCTGGTATTTGACTGCTTCCGACATGGCACCCAGGTGGACAGGCAGATGAGGGGCATTAGAGACCAAATTTCCTTGGGAATCAAACAAAGCACAAGAAAAATCAAGACGTTCCTTGATGTTGACTGAAATTGATGTTCTTTGAAGCACCCTCCCCATTTGCTCTGCTATTCCCATGAATCTATGACTGAATATGGACAGTTGGATGGGGTCACACTCCACGTCATGAGCAGATGTGGTGTGGAGAGAATGGAGCTGATGATGACCTGATGATGATGGTACGAAAATTCTGACATTCTTTCCTTCCGTCAGAGTGGCCACACATGAAGGTTCTATGACGATGGTGCTGATTTCATCGATGAGGATTGCAGGCCCATTCACCACCTGACCACTGTCCAGATATTTCAAAAGATATGCAGGGGTTGATTGCCTCCCCCCCTGCTCAAAATACACCTGTGTAAGTGATGCAGGGGTCGGCAGGGGCGCACGGCCAACAGAATCTTTTCTTCTTGTGTCATCAACAGAGTCTGGCGGCAACTCAATGCTCTGTCCAGAGGCTCTCACCCGTGCATCGTCCACCACTATAGCCCTGTTCTCCAGTAAAAATCCATATTCCCTCTTGTATGCTGCCTCAAATGCTGCACAATAGTCACCATCAACAGGGCGGGCAGTCATTATTGGCACGTCGGTACCATGGTATCTCAAATTAAGAAACCGTGTTACCTGTATACTCTCCTGGGAAAAGCCTCTTGCTTTCAAGGCAGCGACAGCTCGTTCACTCAGCAAGTCTAGTTTAGTCTCCAACAAGGGTACATTTGAAGGAATGAGTTCCAGCGCACAGGGTTCTTGAAGCTCTTGAACAACATCAGCAAGAGCGATGCCAACAGCAGACAGGATACCAGCAAATCTATGCACAAACACAGTCTTGATGCCAAGTGCGGAGGCAATTGCGCATGCATGCTGTCCGCCAGCTCCACCGAAGCATGACAGGACATGTTTTGAGGCGTCATACCCTTTTGCTTGAGTTAAGGCACGAATTGGTCTACACATTGTTTCATTTGCAACTCTGATAAAGCCCATTGCGACTTCATCTATATCTTTCCCAGGGACTCGATCAGCTATCACAGACATTTCTTGCCGGGCACCTGTGGCATCCAATGGTTCATCTTCACCCGGACCAAAGATTTTAGGAAAATATTCTGGAAGTATCCTTCCAAGTACTACATTAGCATCAGTAATAGCCAAGTGACCACCTTTTCTATAGCACACAGGTCCAGGATGTGCACCTGCAGACTCGGGCCCAACTCTGAAAACGCCAGATTCAAAAAACAATCGACTTCCACCACCGGCAGCTACGGTGTTTATGTCCAGTTGAGGAGCTTGTATGGTGACACCAGCTGTTGTTGACTCAAACACATGCTCCAACTCCCCAGCATATCGACTGACATCTGTACTTGTACCACCCATGTCGAAGCCAATCATCTGAAGCGATGATGGTGGAGCATCTTTCCATCCAGTGGTCCTTGCATACCCCACATACCCCCCCGCAGGACCTGATAAGATGGCCTTATGTCCACTAAAAATATCTGTCCCTGCTAGGCCCCCATCACTCTGCATGAAATACACTGGGATGCATTTTAAGCCGGCATCAAAGCCTGATTGGAAAGTTTGAATGTACTTCATAATGTGGGGAGTCAAGTAAGCGTCTGCAGCTGCTGTGAACCCTCTAGGCACCATTTTTATCATAGGCATTACTTCATGAGATAAAGATACGTGCTTGAAGCCGATCTGATGCGCCATTTTCCCCACAAGCTTTTCATGAGCTGGGAATATGGCTGCGTGTTTCAGGACCACCGCAAGGGAGACTATTCCTTCAGACAGTACCTTCTCCAGATCAATTCTAAGCTTTTCAATGTCTGGCTCCCTCCGAATGCACACTGCTTCCCCAGTTAACGTGTCTGTGCTGATGCGACCATTCAGCTGGCAGTCATGCGTTGAAGGATCGCCAGAGCGAGGCGATGGAGAGTCTCCAAGTGGTAGGATAACTTCCTCATCACATTCGATGACAGTTTTATATAATAAATTTGGTCCAGCAATGACCAAATCAAATATATCAGGACGAGATTGGTTACCAATGTGCAGCAAATCAGAGAAGCCAGATGTAACTACCAGGGAAGTCGGTTCACCTTGTCGCTCGAGAAGCGCATTTGTTGCTACCTACATGATATGCATGGATGCATAATAAAAGAGATATTTGTGGTGGAGTAATAACAACATACTGTGGTCCCCATGCGGATGCTTGTTATTCGAGAAGTGTCTAGAGGAAGTGCACGAGAGTGTGGAATTCCCGTGGCCCATTCCAAGATGCGTCGGATGCCTTCCCTTGGTGCATCTGGATAATTGGAAGGATCCACAGAGAGGATCTTCAAAACCCTGCTTTGACGAAACCCGTCGCCGTCCAGAAACTCCGCGAATATATCTGTAAAAGTCCCACCGCGATCGATGCTAAAGTCAAAGTGTTTACAATTGGGACTTGGAACCCCCTTTACACCTTCTTCGGTATCCATACTTTGCAATGCAATTCATAATTTTCGTTCTATTCGCTTTCTTCACTGTGCCTCTTCTTTGCTGTCATCAGAGCGTCCAACTCCTCATGCCACCCTAGATGCTGGCACAAAACCCTCACCCCCTCATCACAGTCTCCCAAGAAGAGAGCATCTCTACCATCCTCTTGGTCAAAGTTAAAGCCTCTGTCAATACCAAGAGATCGCAGTGCCGAGTCTGTTTCCCCAACACGCTCTCTATTTATTAAGAGACGAGGAGTAGTTCGAGGCACTTTATCTATCAATGATGCAAATGGTTGAACCACAAGGCTTGTTCCTAACACTATGAGTAAGTCAGCCATTGAGAAGTCTTGGGGGACGAGCTGATGAAATCTGTCAGGTAAATTTTCACCAAAAAAGACTATTGCTGGCTTGACAAGACCATTACACTTATTTTTTCCTCCACATCTCATGGGTTGGCCATCATACTCCATAATCGCTTTCTTGACTATGTCTACATCATGAGTTTGTTTGCATGAAATGCAGTGAGCAGCATCAAAGTTTCCATGTGCAGCAACCACCATATCTTTAGGTAGACCAGTAGCATGTTCTAAAGAGTCTATATTTTGAGTAAAACACCTGAGAAGTAGCCCTTTATCATGCAACAACTTGATGAAATGATGTGTGGTCGTAGGAGCATACTTGCCAGGAAAGAGCTCTTTTGCCAGTGTATAAAAGGGGTCTGGTCGTTTCTTGAAAAAATCTATTTCGAATACTGCTTGAGGGTAGGGCAACTTAAACTCCTGCAATCTACTATACAGTCCCGTACCTGGGCTTCTAAAGTCAGGAATGCCGGCAGAAACAGAGATTCCTGCACCACACATGACAACAATGTTTTTGGCACGGCCACTCAAGATGAACTCAGCTATGCCTGGTACATCTCGAACACATTTTGTGAAGGGTTTGGATTCTGGCGAATGGAGTGTGAGACGATCCCTCAGTAGTAGAAGGACATCATTCAAGTCATCATGTTCTTCTTCTCTCTCATTGTCTTTCAAAGTCGAGGCAGAGGAGGAGCTATGGATGGCACCCTGCAAGGAGTCGACCCCTGTCCCTATCGTGTCGGTTGACTCAGCAGCTTTGCTTATTTCAAGAGTTGTAATATCCTCCAGTTTCAGTGAAGTGTCACCTAGGGATCATGAAACGCGTTTTAGTGCTCAAGCTATGATGTCGACAAAGCTTTCTGCAAGAGAGGAAATTTACCTTTAGTGGATGCCATCTGATGAGTACTGTTAAAAAGGCCTATTGACTCGCAATGGATTCATTCAGAGGTCGATTGAGGCATCTGTGTGCTCTAATCCAATCCAATTCATCGACTGCTTTTATTGCACTGAAAGTTCAAGTGCGTTTAAGGGCACCCACGAATTTGGAGGCCAATTTGGAGCCAACTGCCGAGAATTCAAATATTCAGGGAATTCAAACATCTTCATCACGCAGAATTTGGGACTAATATCCCACAAATAGTTTAAATTCTTCTAAATTGATTGTATTATTGGCAATTAAGAGTCGCATCCCTGCTACCGCATCTCCGTTTCGCTGGATCCAGCGAACCTGCCACTCTGACACTTATCAACCCGCAGCCTCCTCAGTGCTTAGTATGCCTCCGGCAACAAAAGTGAGTTTTATTGCCTCGATTCTCGAAAGATGGGGCTGCATACCGTATTTCAGTCGGACGTTTTTTGAAGCTGATCCGCTGATTTCGGTCTTTGCATACGACCTTGAAAACCTCAAACGAATCACCTCTTTGTCTTATTATGAAGGACAAGGTTGAGCCTCATATGTCTACACGACGGCAATCATTACCTTAATTCCCCACTCACTATCCCCGCTCCTTCCGCAGAACAAGCAAACCAAGCTCACACAGTCACCGGATGCAGTGATGCCTTCTTCGCCAGCAAAGGGGGCAAAGCCACGCGTTCCCTTAATTGAGGATTGTGGACTCGTTAGCAATTCTTCCCTGCAAGAAGGAGAGCTAGAGGCCTTTATAGCCCCTGAGAATGCGCTAGAGGAGGAGTTGCGCCTAAGAGCCCAGCGTGAGGCTGCAGACACCAAAGCAGAGACGAAGAAGGCTACAGATGAGGAGATTGGCCCCCTTGAAGACAAGAAGTTTGCTCAGCTGGAGCAGCTTCTCAATCAGAGCCAGATGTACACCCGTTTCCTTGCAGAACAAATCAACTCCGCGGAGGCAGCGACCAATGCGCTCGTAGACGCATCCCCTCAAGAAGATACAGGGACGGGCAAGACGGGCAAACGTAAGGCTGGAGGCGCTCGAGGAAAAGCTGCCATTAAAAAGAACAAGAGCAGTATTGAGACCTTATGTCCTGGTTTTCAGGGCAGCCTTCGTGACTACCAGCTCAAGGGTGTCAAATGGCTCATCTCATTATTTCAAAATGGTTTGAACGGCATCCTTGCTGACCAGATGGGGTTGGGGAAAACTGTTCAAACCATTGCATTCTTGTGCCACATTCGCGGCCATGGCATCAATGGTCCATTTATGGTGGTGGGACCTTTGAGTACCCTCCCAAATTGGATAGCTGAATTTCAGCGGTGGGCCCCTGATTTTCCAGTTATTCTCTACCATGGCAGCAAGCAAGAGCGAGAGGACCTCCGTAACAAACACTTGACGGGGAAAGTTGACGAAACGTTTCCTGTTGTGGTTACTTCTTACGAAATTATACTCGCTGACATCAAGTTTATGCAAAAGCACAGTTGGAAGCATCTCATAGTTGACGAAGGACACCGTCTGAAGAACATGAACTGCCGGCTCATTCGGGAGCTCCGAACCCTGCGCTGTGAGAACAAGCTTCTCTTGACTGGTACTCCCCTCCAAAACAACCTCACTGAGCTGTGGTCACTGTTGAATTTTCTACTACCTGATATTTTCTCCTCTTTGGACAATTTTGAGAACTGGTTTGATTTTGCGTCCAACATGGGCGCTGAGGGCGCAGACAAGGAGATTGTCGCACAAGAGCAACGCAACAAGGTTATTTCAAAGTTGCATCACATCTTGAAACCATTCTTGCTGAGGCGTGTGAAGACCGATGTAGAGACTTCTCTGCCTGGGAAAATGGAGGTCATTTTGTATGCTAAGATGACAGAGAAGCAGCGTTCTATTAATGATCAGCTGCGTGACAAGACCTTGGGGGAAGCACTCGTCAAAAGCGGCAAGGCCAAAGGTGTTTCTACAGCCAAGTTGAACAACATGTTGATGCAAATGCGCAAATGCTGCAATCATCCAGATCTCATCACTGGTGCGTTTGATGGAACCATGTTCTTCCCATCTCCCGAGGAGCTCGTTGCAGATTGTGGCAAGTTTGCCCTTTTGGATCGTCTTCTGAAGAAGCTGATACCCAATGGTCACAAAGTATTGATATTCAGTCAAATGACAAATATGCTGGACCTGATTGAAAGCTATTTGGAAAGTTGTGAGATTGAGTGCTGTCGGATAGATGGGAGCGTTTCCTGGCAAGACCGCCAAGAGAGCATGCGGCGCTTCAACAACGATGCAAACTGCAAGGTTTTTTTGCTGTCCACTCGAGCAGGTGGGCTGGGAATAAACTTAGTGGCTGCAGATACCTGCATTATATACGATTCCGATTGGAATCCACATCAAGATTTACAAGCCATGGATAGGTGTCATCGCATTGGTCAGCAGAAGCCTGTTTTGGTGTTGCGCTTGGCCACTTCTCAGAGTGTCGAAGGCAAAATGCTCCGCCGGGCTTCCAGCAAACTCATGCTGGAGCGCATTGTGATCAAGAAGGGTGCATTTGTTGAGGTAGAGGAAAAGAAGTCTAGCAGTCTGGGTGCAGATGAATTGATGGAGTTGCTGAAGAGTGATATATCCAAGGATGATGTGGCTCAGAGTGCAGATGTAGATGATGCGACGTTGGCCAAAATATTAGACAGGACGCACTTGACGAAGCCCGGGGCTAGCCGTCCTTACCCAGATTCAGGTCCAGGCTACGAGGTGGTCCAACAATTAGAAGGCAGTGGCTTGCTCCAGGGTGTGGAGTAATGTGGCGCGTCAGGGAAACATACCCCCCTACCAAGATAAGATAGACTGTGATCACTCCAAATTGTTAAAGCCATCCTCATGTGAAGAAAGGAAGCAAGAGACTCATGCACTTAAAAACGTTGATGTAAAAATAGATCTGAAGCCATCACCCTCAGGGGGATCCGGGTTTTCAAAACAAATGTCTGGTCGCGTATGCACAGCAGTGGCCACACACACAAATTTATACAGGCTCTCATAGTCTCCACCCAGTGCAATACCATTGACGACGAGCCACGGGACATAGCGATGCTGGGGCCTCAATGCAGCCGTCTCCTCACCTGCTTCCCTCTCCAAGGTATTCCCTTGCTCTCCCTTGGAACAATCAAGGATGACTTGGCCATTTATATGGGTATCAGATCCACACTGCATCACTATGTTCTCGACATCCGGTGCATCATGTTTATTGGCAGCCTCCTCTTCTATGCAACGCACAAATGGCAGCCATACATTCCAATCGGGATGGTGGGCTTGAGCACAATTTATGACCCTATTGAGGGCACATTCATGCGGGCCATGTTGACACATAAGCTCTCCTGAGCTTGCATTCACTCTAACGTTGCCATACGCCACATATCTGAACTCTATCAGTGGTCCGAGCTTATCTTCTGAGAAGAGATGTTTTGTGGTGGCCACCCATTTCGCACAAAACGGGCAAAGTGCCTCGGCATACAGAGTCACATTTACATCGCTTGCAGTCGAAAACGGCGCAAGAGCGAGCAACAAGACTAGCAAGGATTGCATCCCAGCTATGAGCAAAAGGCTTGCGAGCGGAAGCTACTGCTTTTCTTTCATGCTAAAGGTATCCTGAAGCACGGAATTTGTAGGGTTTATGTTGGGTCCTAAGAAACACCGCCCAGCATGTTTGAGAGATATCATTCCAAGTCAGGGTGACTTTGATAGTGCTCAATAGTAGCTGCCCACTCACAGACCCAAAACATCCTTGACTGACGAGTTAAAGGCAAAGCTTAGCGAAATAAGGAAGCTTGATGCGGGAACTACTGATACATTTGCTTTACGTTCGACAATAGAGCAGTTAGAAGTGGCCCGAGCAAACCTTGATGCCGCACGTCCACGCTTCGTACCCACCACTAAGGCCTCTAATAAGGCTAATCGAAGGGAAGGCACACGTAATGAAAATGATAGAGTGCATATACCTATGTTTCCAGAAAAAACATGAGAGAAAAAAGAAAGTAAATTATAGTTTGGAGACTTCAAATGAAACTTTTTTCAAAGCTCAGAAAAAAGTGAGAGCTGTCGTTCCCCGAGGGGTCAACAGCGCTGGAAAAGGCAGAATCAAACTGATTAATGCCATCACAAAGAATTTCTCTGGCTCAAAACTTAAAATTCACATTTAAGCAACTGCAATGCCGCATCCATTGTTTCATTCTAGCTTTCCTTCATGTCTGCCAGCTTTTCTGTGATGTGCACCTTACTACGTGAGTGAAAAAGCACATCAGTTGCCTCATTACTCTGATACCACTCCAAAAACTTAAAAATATATCTTTTACGTTTCACACAAAATAGCCCATTCTTGAAACCGATAGGTTTATATCTATCTTCATCGCGGACAGCTAGAACCACCAAGGTATGCAGCCTGGCCCTCCTGAGGTGCTGACCCGCTTCTTACCTTGGCCCTGGTTTTGTGGGGTGAGAAGGCCTCTATTTCACCACTAATACTTGGATGATCTACAAAAGTCACAGTCACTCCTTGTTCTATCTCAGATATTTGAGGCCTTGGTTCCAAAAGCCTGTTTGAATGGGCCTCAAAGGCCCCAAAAGCTGGAGGCTGAGGCCTGTGAATTTGAATGGGCTCATCTGCAGGGAATGCATGCATCAATTCCCGTCGCCGTGCAACGCCGGCACGAGCATGGTTATGTCCATTGATTTCATTCACCCAGACCACTGAAGTATCAGATTTTTTAATTATACTCTTAAGCTTGAATCTGCACTCACATTTCTTGGTTAAATAAGGTCTTTTACCGGGTGCTGCTAGACTGAGTTTGTCTGGAGCACTACATGCACATTTTAACGTCCAGGTGAATAGGCGCCTGGCGGTATTGCAAACCCCCCACCCCCAGGTTCGAGCCTTTTAAATACATTTTCGATGTTTGAAGAGCTTATATGTAGTGTATAAGACTCTTAGATCGCTTTAAACGGAGTAAAATATAAAGAGGATAGAACAGAATACTTAAATAAGCAACGATCAATTGCTATCTCCTGAGACGCACAGTCACGATATGATTGCGATACACTATTTATTTTGTATATTATCGATGCGATTTGCAAAAGTTCAAATCCAAATATCCAGAGATGTGGCTCCAGTACGAAATCCTATATTCTACTGGAGACTTTGGTTGCGCGTGCGTTTTTCGTTGCCGCGACAATCACATCAGGTTTCAAAATGGCTTCTCTGCCTACGATATGCACCTCTATTTGCATAAACTTCATCTTACTCAAAAGCCACGAGATATAAGACATTGGAGCATGAATTCGACGGCAATTTGCAGTGTGTGAGTGTGTGTGTGTTACGTTGTGCTAAGTGCAATTGTGCGGTTTGGGGCATTGGCAGCTGACTTCCTTTAAACGCATTATATCTTTAACAGAAAAAGAATGATTGGTCAGATCACACCTAGAAGGACACTGTTTCCGAGAGCAGCTGCCATCCGGCGACTGTCTGCGGCTCAGTACAAAGTTGTGGCCTCTGCAGCTGCTGCAGGAGGGGCCATGGGAGAGCCGTCTGGATTTCACAAATTAGTAGCTTTCCAGCAGGCATTCTGGAAATTCCTTAGACCTCACACAATCCGCGGCACAATCCTGGGTTCTATAGCAGTCACCTCCAAAGCCTTGTTGGAGAATTCTCACCTGATCGATTGGGGCCTGTTGCCCAGAGCTCTTCTTGGTGTCCTTGCTCTTCTATGTGGTAATGGTTACATTGTAGGTATCAACCAAATATATGATGTAGAGATTGATGCAGTGAATAAACCCTTCTTGCCAGTAGCTTCTGGAGAATTGTCTAAGAATGCAGCATGGCTTCTGTGCATTGGCTTGGCAGTGATTGGTCTGTCCATCACCACGATCAATTTTGGCTCGTTGATAACCACCTTATATGCTTTTGGCCTTTTTCTTGGAACAATCTACAGCGTGCCTCCATTGCGACTCAAGAAGAATGCTGTCGCAGCCTTTTTAATTATTGCGACCGTAAGAGGTTTCTTGCTCAATTTTGGAGTGTATCACGCTGTCCGATCAGCCCTAGGCCTTCAATTTGCATGGAGCCCCCCAGTGGCCTTCATCACAGGGTTTGTCACTCTCTTTGCCACCGCAATAGCAATTACAAAGGATCTACCTGACATCGAGGGTGATAAGAAGTTTGGAATTGAGACTTTTGCAACTCGTTTAGGAGTCCGGGGTACAGCATTTCTGGGCTCTGGCTTGTTGGGAATTAACTATGTGGGAGCAATGGCTGTTGCTATTCTTGCTCCATCAGGTTTTAACCCTTCAATTATGGTTCCTGCTCATTGTTTCCTAGGCTTGGCATTATTATGGGCGACTGTGAAACTCGATAGACAAAAGTATTCTAAAGAAGAGATTGCAGCATATTACCGTTTTATTTGGAACTTGTTTTATGCAGAGTACCTGTTGTTCCCCTGGATTTAATTGTTTCTTTTATTAAAGTTGAGCTATCACATGACTGTACAACTGCTCGCCTGTTGACACTCTGTCTCTTTTTCTATGTCGTTCAGCAACTCGAGAGCATACTGTGCAAAACAGATATCAAATACAACATCATCATCGTCCTTTTCTCGAGCTTCTTCTTCTTCAGCTGCTAAGGTTATCAAGCGTATCAATGGTGCTTTCAACTCAACCAGTGGCCGCTCCAGTCCTTCTTCAGTGAGTGAAAGGCCTCCACCCCTTACAAGCCTGTACAAGGCATACACTGATGCATCTTGGCATTCAATGTCGGATGCCGGATGTGTCAGCAAGTCAGCAATAAGAGGCAGACATCTATGATGCATCAACGTAGGAATACATTCAGGGCTCTTGTGACAGATAGTGGCCAGCAATGACAATGCAGCCACAGGTGCACAACCAGGAGGCAATGGAAGAGCGGTTGAAATAGCAGGACACAGGGCTTCCAACAAATCTGCGACATCATCACTTCTACACTCCATGCCCTCTAAAAGTGCATCGATATATTTTAATGCTCCTAACTCCTGTCCCTGCGTTGCTGTAGTCACCAATGCTTCCAAGAAAGAGAGTTGACCTTGTCGGTTGTAGCTGCAGATGCTATGCATGGCATCCAATGCAGCCTCTTGAAAAGCCAAATCCTGAGAAAAGAGCATGGGAAGTAATGCTGAAGCTATGTCTGTTTCAATAAAGGCAGATGCACAGGGATTGAGGAGCAATCTGGTGAAGGTGTTGTCGATGTTTGCATGGGAAAGTGACAATCGCTTTAGTGTAGGCTCGCTATGGGCAGTTAATGAAGCAACCGCATTTGCTGCTTTGATGCGTACTGCCGGGCTAGGGTCCCCAATGAGTTCTTTCAGTAAGAAAGCTCCATCTAACTCAATAAATTTCCTTTTACAGATGTACAAATCATCATCGATCAGGGCCTTGTCAAGGGCGTCCAGAGCCTATGCAGGTAAATGAAAGGATTCTTACTTCTTCATTCAGAACAGAATGTGTTGAGCTCACATAATTACCCTGAGTTTAACATCGAGCCCGTTGCCTCGGTGAAGATCTTGGATCACCTCCAAAAATTGAATTTCATATTCTCCATCCACATCGTCCCTGCCTCTCTTCTTATTATGTGAATTATTGTCCCATTTCATGACATGCAACAAACATATAGTTTGGATCAAGTCAGAAGACTGCAGTGTTTGAGTTTGTTGAGAAATCATGATGGAAGCAGACGGCGTTGTCAACTTTGCATTACAGGGCACGTGACTCACAGTACACGATATTGCAGCAGTACATCGTGCCGTTCACCACACATACTTTTTACTCAATCAAGATCTGAAATAAAAGAAAGGAGGACACAGATATGAATTAAATGATCCACATGTGGTCTATGCAGTACCGGTAGACTTCAACCTTCTGCCCGAGCTCCTCTTTGCTGCCGCTCTATCAGCAGCCACGAGTCTCTTTTGGCTTGCAACATCTAATGTTACGTCTACTTCGCAAAGTACAAGCGGTGTTTGTTGTTTAGGAAGGTAGACTGCGATCTCACTGCCTGAGAGGCCGGCTGGCAAGTTGCAATTGTAGGTTATCCTCCTTCCATTGGGGATCCCAGTTCCACCAACCTGTGCACAGAGGGCAAACTTGTCTTCAGACTCTGGCCCTGTCCAGGTGGTGTTTCCAACAAGTAATTTGGCGCCGCCAATGCTACTCCAGCAACAGTCTGCTCTGGTAGTGATGGACACAGCTAAGATAGTAGCCCTCGTGGGCAGGGTGGCTGCCCACCAGCCATTGTCCTGGAAGGGATCAGTACTGGAACACGACCCTGTCTCTTCATTCATGTTTGTCTTGCATATACCATTGTTACCTTGGGAAGCTCCCATTATTATTCCTGAAACACTACCATCACTAGACTGTCTAGCAGGTCTATTTGCAAGAACTGATTTCCCGCAAAGTGGTGGAACGATCACTCTACCCCCAAGGTATCGCTCAATTGGAGGTGGAGGGCTGGGGGATGGTGGAGGTGGGCTAGGTGCAGGTGGTCTGGGAGATGGTGGTCTTGGGGGTGATGGGCT